>SJYC01147692.1:0-43543 GCA_006408675.1 Madoqua kirkii
CTGTGTGACCCCATAGATGGCAGCCCACCAGGCCCCCGCATCCCTAGGATTCTCCAGGCAAGAACACTGGAGTGGGTTGCCATTTCCTTCTCCAATGCATGAAAGTGAAAAGTGAAAGTGAAGTCGAAGTCTCTCAGTCATGTCCGACTCTTCACAACTCCATGGGCTGCAGCCTACTAGGCTCCTCTGTCCACGGGATTTTCCAGGCAAGAGTACTGGAGTAGGTTCCCATTGCTTTCTCCACCATGAAGTTCTGGAAATTTTTGTGTTTTAACATTAAGATGGTTGTCTTCTCCCCCAAAATGCAAGTTAGCACCAATCTCCTCAGATGCCCGTGTACCACAAATTAAATTATTTCATGCCTCTGCCAGCTCCTTTTGGCCTTGGGCAGATATTGAATCATTGAGGATTAGAATCAAAAAGGACGAGAGATCATAGGCTTCAGTAGTGACTTACAAACTCCTGGGGGTACCCAAGGGGCTCTCAAGTACATGTGGTTCCCGACAGCTCCTCCCTACTTGCCACAGGAAACTCCAAATGTATCTGTTTTATATATTGTCCATCTAAGTAAGAGTTTATTTAACAAAAGGGCACAGCTAAAAAATAAATAAATAAAAAGACCCTTTGAAAATAGCAGATCTGGTCCAACCCCTGCAGTTTAGAGCTGATGGAATTTAGAACTAGAAGATTGTTTTAACGAATATCACCCAGCCAGTTTGCGGCAGAGCCAGGAGTACACTGAGGTCAGCTCCCAAGCCCATGCAGTTTCCATTCTAGCAGGCTGCCTCTTAAGGAAAGATGGAGCTGACACCACAGATGTTGTAGGGTCAAGATTTACATCTTATAAATCAGATGTACCAAAACAGTAGCTTATTTGTTTTCTATAACTGATTTAATCTTACTCCAAAGCGCTCAGTCCTACAGACAGCAGAAATAAACTTGCTGAAAGCCTCTTCCAGGGTGAAAAAACACACAGTTCAAGCACTGAAATCCCCTATCAGAGCCAACTCTCTGCCTTCTAAGCTTCTCCCTCCTTCGTTCTCAACATAGCATCTGGATGAAGGAGAAGTTTATGGGCCCTCATGGAGCCGAAGCAGGGATGTGTAACTCACAGGTTGTCTTTCTCTGTAGGCTCCTGATATTCTACAACTGAGGTATGAGTCCTCTCAGTCCCTGGGCATCAGCCTCTTTGGGCATGTAACCTTCCTACATGTGCTGTGTAAGTGTTTGCAGCTGGTGTAATTTGCAGTCTGCTCTCTCCGCGTGGGCAATCTATGGTGATAGCTCCCAGGGAGCTAGGCCATCTCTCCCTGGGAAAATTCTAACCAGGGTACCAGTGCCAAGGGAAGGCCATCATCCAGAGGAACTGACTGCTGTTCATGGAAGCTCTTCTTTATCAGACACCTAAACAACTGAAAACTAACTAGAGTTTTGAATACCTTCTTCTCTTTTTTGTTGAAGTAAAAAAATTTAAAGCAGACACAAAATTACTTTCAAACCTTGGTCTTGCTAAAGACAGCAGGGTAAAAACACATTAGCCATCCCTCTTCCTAAAAATCCAATGAAAACGATAAATGGAACAAAAATAGAAGGAAAAAAAAATCCTCCTATCATGAATGAAGCAAGGAAACAGCTACAATCCCAAACCACAAACTATGAAGAACACCTGCCAAATATTATGGGCATGGATGGAGCTGAAGGAGGCCCTTAATGCTGACAAATGGCTCCTTGGATCTCAGACAGGATCTATATTTCTCTAAAATTAAGTGAGGCAGCCCTAAGAAGTCAAACCAATATCCTTTGCTTAGAGAGAGGAAGTTAAAGATATGAATGAGAGGAGAAATGGGGATTGCCCTGAAGAGATACTGAGCTTTCGAGACTACAAATTTTTCACTTCTTTGCACTCTTCTGAATTTTGGGACAAATTTTTATAAGTAGTTCTGGCCAAAACAATAGCCATTCTAACAGTAGTAAAAGCTAAAAAGAAAACAACAAAAAGCAAAGCAACTGGTTATTGACTTTGTGTGAAAGGGTTCACGGATAATTAACTGCTACCTTTGAATTCTACTTTGGGTATAGTCTTTAATATACTATTTTAATAGGTTATTGAGTGTAAAAAGATAAATCAGACCCAGAGTCTGGAAGAAGAGGGGAAAATAGAGTAAAGGCCAAATTGTTCTGCATTCAAATATGGGCATAATTAGTAGGGTCTGTTTGAGCTGATTACCCCTGAGAAGCAAGCAGGAAGAGAAGGAGTGAGGGACCCAAGAAACAATGGGAGGAGAGGAGGGAAGTTAGTATTAGAACCTGAATTAGCCGAAATGGCCAAGTCTCCCTAGCCTTGAGAATGCTGAGGGTTTTTAAGTTATTTATATTACTTTGAAAAAGACTTGGCTTCCCTCTACCTTCTGCTACACCCACAAAGGTCTTGGTTTTTATTTACTTATTAGATTGAGTCGGTTGATTGGTTGGGTAGATATTAAGGGAACCAAAGGAATCAGACAGCTCTTCCGTGTTGGAGATGATCATCAGAAGCAGAAGCTGTCAATCAGAGCTCATTAGAGAAACCACAAACCCCTCCTACCTCCACCCCCAGCACATCCACTGCCTAGTTCAACTCCTTCCCCACAGCTGCAAAGGGGATTGAGCCACTTTCATATATACCTCAACTGTCCTCTAAATTAACTATGCTGTAAGATTTGGGTTAGAAAGGAAAAGGATGGGGCTACTCTGATAGAGTCCAAGTAGGAGGGCATGATAAGAAAGCAGCCGAGAGGGGCAAACAGAACAGAGAGATCAAGATGGTTTCTGTTCACAGGTGACTATTCCGCATCTTGAATGGCCACTTGTATCCTGTCTACATGTGTGCATGCTCAGGCACTTCAGTTGTTTCTGACTCTTTGAGACCTTGTGGGCTATAGCTTGCCAGGCTCCTCTGTCCATGGGATTCTCCAGACAAGAAAACTGGAGTGGGTTGCCATGTCCTCCTCCAGAGTATCTTTCCAACCTGGGGACTGAACCCACATCTTCTGCTTTGGCAAGCAATTCTTTTATCCACTGAGCCATCTGGGAATCCTCATCTTATCTACAACCCACCCTGAAAGAAAGTGAAAGTAAAGTCGCTCACTTGTGTCCGACTCTTTGTGACCCCATGGACTGTATGTAGCCTATCAAGGTCCTCCGTCCATGGGACTGTCCAGGCAAGAGTGCTGGAATGGATTGACATTTCCTTCTCCAGCGGATCTTCCTGACCCAGGAATCGAACCGCATTGCAGACAGATGCTTTACCATCTGAACCACCAGAGAAACCATTCTCATCAACCATATGTTAAGCAAATCCAACAGATGGGAAAGAGGATAACACAATGATTCTTACCATTAATATATCTGGAGCCCCTTCTAGAACTCAGTCCTTGTTAATATAACTGAACAATATTTTAAGTCCAGAACACATTCCTTCTCATTCTAGGGTCTTTCTTCCTCTTATGAATCTTCTATTTAAAATAGTAAGGGCTTCTAATACTACTTAAAAAAAAAAAACTTATTTACTGAAATCTGAAGCCTCAAAGACAAGTCATCTCCCAACACACTTGTTTTACAATGATGGAGAAGAGACAGGATAACCAAGACTTATGAAACTTTCAGCTTAAAAAATAGAAGAATAAGAATTACTCAGTGGTCATTGCGTGCATGCTCACTCGCTTCAGTCAGGTCTGACTCTTTGTAACCCTATTGACCGTAGCCTGCCAGGTCCTCTCTCTATGGGATCATCCAGGCAAGAATACTACAGTGGGTCGCCATGCCTCTCCAAGGGACCTTACTGACCTAAGGATCAAAGCCACATCTCCAGCATCCTCTGCATCACAGGTGGATTCTTTACCACTGAGCCACCAGGGAAGACCTCAGTGGTCATTAAGCAATAGCAAATACCAGATCCTGCTCAATAGAGAGCCCAATGGCTCCCAGTCCAGGCACTTACATGGTTGGTGATTCTAGAAGCTACCCTCTAAGGTAATCTTTTTGCAAATTATCCCATATGAATTCATCCTGGGTAAATAATAAAGGGCTTCCCTGGTGGGTCAGTGGTAAAGAATCCATCTGCCAATGCAGGAGATGCAGGTTTGAACCCTGGGTTGGGAAGATCCCCTGAAGAAGGAAATGGCAACCCACTACAGTATTCTTGCCTGGGAAATCCCACGGACAGAGGAACTTAGCAGGCTACAGTCTGTGGGGTTGCAAAGAGTCAGACACGACTCAGCAACGGAACAGCAACAACAAGAAGTAATAAAGAACATAGCTTTCATGGGGGATGTATAGATTTCATAGACTTCTTCCTGTTGGTGTGGACCTAGAGGCCTGGGATTTGTTTTGAAGATAAAATCATAGGTGTTTCCCAGGCAGTCTTGAAGCATCTTTGACAATGTGGTTTCCTAAAAATCTCAGTTGGCTTCTTTTCTCCTTGTTTCTCGTCAGTGGCAAGAACATGTAGACAATGGCCAAAGATCCTGTGTGAACAGTCTTTAAATTCAAAGATTTCTTCCTTTTCCTTCTGACATTAGTCATCTGTCCTTTCCTAGTCCTTCTTCAATGCCCACTTCTTCAAAACAGTTTGAAATCATAGCTTCCTATGGCGAGACATCCCCTGAACTAGAAGCTTTCCGATGAGTCTGAACAAGGTGTCTTACAGAAAGCTGTTAATTAATGAGAGAAAACACATGGGGTCTTACTAAGGTGACTACCTTGGAATCATGGTTTCTAATTGCTTCTTTGGGCATGAAGAAGCAGTTCTCTTTGTCACCTTTGAAAGCTCCACATCACAAGGCTCTATCTAGGTTGTGGTCACAGTCAGGGGCCCCTGCTGCTGCTGCTGCTGCTGCTGCTGCTGCTGCTGCTGCTGCTGCTGCTGCTAAGTCACTTCAGTCGTGTCCAACTCTGTGCAACCCCATAGACAGCAGCCCACCAGGCTCCCTTGTCCCTGGGATTCTCCAGGCAAGAACACTAGAGTGGGTTGCCATTTCTGTCTCCAATGCATGAAAGTGAAAAGTGAAATTGAAGTTGCTCAGTCGTATCCGACTCTTTGCGACCCCATGGACTCAGCCTACCAAGCTCCTCCGTCCATGAATTCTCCAGGCAAGAGGGGGCCCTGCAGTATCCGCTAATCTTAGTCCTTGACGCATAACAAAGACGCCTTGCTTCCTCTGCCCAATTGCACCCCCCAATTCCACAATTTAGAGTCTGACAGATCCTGCTTTCACGGACCAATTTTTTTTAAAGTAGTTTCCTTCCTTCTTTCTATTCTTTTGTTCTTTCTTTTTTTAAGTTGCAAACTATAGAATCTATTCACATTGGTTTAAGCAGCAATTATTAAGAGTTATTAGTAGCTTGGTGACTCTTTGGGAGGTCTGGAGGAAAAGAAGCACAAGGCTAGGCTCCTCAGAACACAGAAGTGAGCTGATGAGGATGCTCCTGCCACCACTGCTCTTTGCTGCCACTTTTACCTGCAACATGGATCTACAGTGCTCGGAATCGACTGTTTCCTTCAGTGGCTGACATCCAAAGAGAGTTTAATGCGGGTGCTCTGGACTGGTGAATCTCAGGTTGCATGCTTGCTCCCTAGCTGTGAGAAATGCTGGTAATTTCTTTCCTGGAAAGTTAAGACTAATAGTTAGGGAAACTATGGACACTATAGAGCAAGAGTTTAACAGAATGACGGGTACCTACAAAAGAAGACTTTTTTCCTTTTCTTCTTTTTGACGGCTATGCTGGGTCTTCACTGCGGCACTCTGGCTGTCTCTAGCTGCAGCGAGTGGTGGCTGCTCTTTGTGGCAGGGCCTGGGCTTCTCACTGTGGCGGCTTCTCTGTTGCGGTGCCCAGGCCCTAGAGCACCCAGGCTTCAGCAGCTGTGGTGCACGGGCTTAGCTGCCCTGTGGTATATGGGATCTTCCCAGAACAGGCATCGAACCACTGTCCCCTACACCGGCCCACAGATTCTTAACCAGTGGACCACCAGAGAAGCCCCAAGAAGACTTTTTCCTAATGAGCCATTTGCTGCTAACAGTCCCTGAAAGAGTCAAGCTTTAGACACACTGCATATTATAGCAAGTGATGGTGGAGCCGGAGGCTGCAACAGTGTTTGGTTGAAACCTGTGGAGGGTAGATCTCTGGGTTTCCTCATCCACGCCTATGCAGCCAGGCGTTTATACTTCCACCTGTTCCTCCTTCTGCTCTGCTTAGAGGACTAGAAGTTTCTTCTCTGTTGAAGCACCAGACTCAGTATTCCAGGCCTCAGGGAGGGTAGGGACAAGGTGCTGGCCTAAAAAAAGAAATTAAATTCTGCTTGCTTTCTAAGTGTGGAAATAACCTGCTTTCAAAACCCCAAGTGATGCTTTCAATGATCTCTAACTATACCCTGGCAGCAGGCATTCTGGGAAACTTCACTCAGTCCCGGGCATCTTTGCTGGGTCAGGAAAGGAGAATGGGCTGTGCTGACCATCTACTTCTGTGCTCAGAGCGTGTTGGGAAGGTGGTCTCACCCTCTTCTCTTCTCCCCAGAATCTTTTTGTCGCTGTTGTTAGTCCTGCTATTTCATTCCTCGGCGTCCTATGAGGCTCCCAAGAATGTCCTGGACAAGTTGAGGAACAGGGTGAGTCTTAATCATCTCTAGCTTAAGAAATGAGAGAGATGGTGTCTGAGTTCTATTTGGTTTTGTTTCCACCACAGGTGACCTGGACATCACAGAAAGACACAGCTAGATGATCAAGCACAATATCTAATAGCTAAAACAAGCACATTTTTATTCCTAACTAAAATTTTGACTTTTATGGTAGAGAAAAGATGGCTTTCCCAAGTTCAAGTGCCTGGGAGGCTGACGCCACATGCCATCTGCTGGTGTTATGCTGCATCGCTCCACAGCGACTCCAGAGGCCAAGAAAGAACAAAGGGAACCCTTGTCTCCTCTAGAGAGAGGGGCTCCCACGGGTCCCCTGCTGCAGGCTTTAGACATGAACAAGTCCAGACCATGACCTTGAGAAGAATGAGGAAAATAGGGACTCCTCTACTTTGGCACGTATCTCAAAATTATCATCATTCACGTTAAGTTCATAACCACAAAGACATTCCTGCTTATTTTCTCAGGTGTTGTGAAGCTTTGGCATGGGATGAATAATCACTCCTAGAGGCATAAACTAGACTGATTCAGAGTACTCTGATTTTCTCAACAACCCTCCTCTCATAGATTATGGCATCATCTTAAGGAATCGAGTCTCAGTCTCTGCACCAGCCCCGAGTGTGGCAAGATTTCATCCCATTTGACAATCTTCCTTGGGCTCCAATCTCTGTTCACTGCCAGGGCTGGGGGGAGGCAGGATGCAACAGCCGCCAGACAGCAGATAATGCAACTCACACCTTTTTCCATAGAAAATATCACGAAATAGTCTTAGCTAATGGATGGCAATTTTACTTTTTCCCTTGTTCCTTCTATTAATCAAAGTTAGATTATTTGCACAACACAGGTCTGGCCGTCTCCATGGTGTACCTTGTATGGAGGACGCCAGAAATGACCTTGAATGGTGACAGAAGATTTACTATCAGGGTTTATTCCTCACCTTTTATAAACCAAAACACACACGAACAAGTTTCCCTTACAGGGAATGCATTCATATTTGAGGCAACAATTCAGTCAAATGAGTGGTAGGCAAATAACAACAGTTATCCTTGCATATTAAAATTATACTTAAGTGCAACCACTGTTTGCAAGCTGTAGCACCAAATAGTATTTTCATAGAGCCTGTGATTCCAGAAGGCTGGTCCATCAGGCTAGAAATGGAGGGAGTTTCTGAGTCTTACTCATCCAGGGCACTTTGACAGCACACGTGCACTAGCTGGTATAAAACTAAAATATCCAGTGGATTTTTTCCCTGACATTTTGCACAATGAATACAGTGAGCTACTGATCGATGACACAGTTGACTTGGCACAGGCCTTGACTGTTCCCTGAAAGGACAGGCGTGTCTAGATAACACCACCAGAAGGCTAGGGAGTTGGTGGAGAGGGCAGTGGAGTACGGGTGGTGGTACATGGGTCGTTTCCAATCCTCTGCAAGGCATCGATGGAACATTCCACCGGCCAGCATCTTTGTTCCACCCTGAACATATGGCCACCCTAATGGCCAAGAAGCAGATCCCAAATCTTAGGTCAGGTTTTACATTTATATTTCAGCCTCCAGGTACAAGGAGAAATTGATAAGTGGAGTGGGGAGAGGTCTTGGAATGAGTTTGGATATCCTGAAAGCGGAGTTCCAGACCCCGGGTTGCCAATAATTAGCTGAGACCTTTGAAAGTCAACTTACCTTCCCAAGCTTCCATTTTCTCATCTTCCACTCCCTACTCTTACTTTCTTCTCATTTCTCCCTGCCCACCCCTTCCTCTACAAACTGGGTAAGGGAACAGGGAGCAGCAGTTTTGTGAGCTCCCTCCTTGAGGGAGGGAGCCATTAGCTCATGTTCCGTGGAGCAACTTAGAAATACACATGCTTGGCCTTCCCCACCCCTGAGTCCTGGCCAACTCATCATTTGTCCCCTCCTTTCTCACGGTTTTCCTTTCTGCCTCCCTTGTTTTCTTTCCTCTCCCTCTCTGTCTATATCCGCAACCTCCTTTTCCTAGTATCTAACCAATCTTCCAATTCTGTTTCACTTCCTTGGCCTAAGAGGCTATGCTCCCCTGGCAATGTGTTATTTCTTTTAAAAAATATTGTGTGTATGGGTAGCTGGACTTACTGCAGAAATTTTATAAGGTGTAGAAAAGCACATAATCATAATGATGATGAGGAGAAGGAAGACAGGTAAGTTCACGAGCACTTGCTCTTCGCCAGGCAAAATCGTGTATTCATTCATTCATTTACGACTTCACAAACCCTACAAGATAGCTACTATTATCATCTTCATTTTGCAGAAAAGGAAACAGTGGCACAGAGACGTTAAGCAACATAAAAGAGAAAGCTAAGGGACTTCTCTTGTGGTCCAGTGATTAAGAATCTGCCCTGCAGTGCAGAGGACGAGGGTTCAACCCTTGGTCTGGGAACTAAGATCCCACATACCGTGGAGCAATTAAGCCTGTGCACTGCGACTATGGAGCCCACGCACCACAAGGGAAGTTCCCACAACCAAACAAATAAATGTTTTAAAAAGAGAGGGAGAAAGCGAAAAATCACCGTAAGGTCATGCTGAGAATAACTGTGTATAACCAACATGGGATCCTTATTTCTGAATGAACGGAAGGCCACTTGCCTCATGCATGCATTTATTCTTCGAAACACCATTTTGCCACAACTGCTGGGGGGCCAGTGGTGGACTGAAGGATTTTTTCTGGTAACTGCTTTTGAGGTATGGCCTTTTGTCAAGGAATGCAGGGGAGCTTCCGGCCAGTGGAAGAAGTAGGCTGAAATTCGCCACCTCTCCTACATCCTTATTCCCAGATCCAGCCATACCAGAGACAAAAATCCAGACAAGAACCTAAGGTTTTGTCAAGAGCCAGCTTTGGAAGTGAGAGTATTAAAAATAAAACCCCCAAAGCAGCCGCTACTTCTGCTTGGAAGCAGTCATTTCAATGACTGACATATGTCCTTGAGGAACAAGTGTCATCTTACTAATGGGCTCCCATTAGTAGTGGCAGCAACTATAAAACACATACACACCATGCACGTTTAATGACATGGGAAAGTGCTCATGATGTATTAGAGGAGAAAAGAAAACCACAAAACAGAACGTGCGTGTGGTGTGATGGCAAACATTGTTCAAAAGAAAGGTGGGGGGGCACATGCATTGAAAAAGTACAGGAAATTTTTTTGGAAAAGAAACAATTTAGTAATCCTGCCTAAAAAAAGTTTATAGCAGGTTTTCTTTTCTTTCAGTTCCCCAAATTTCCACAAAGAGCACATATAGAAAAGAAAGTCAATAATATTTTTTTAAAGCTGTATAAGTTGATTAACAGCTGAAAGTCAACAAATTATATCCAGGTGTAATTCAGGGTTTAAAAGGAACTCTTTAAACTCTGAATTGTATTTTAAAAGGGAAGAAAAATAATATTTACTTGCTAAGCATGGTGTCCTATGTTGCTTGGTGCAAGCTTCATAAGGCTTTGTAAAATCAGCAGTCTATTGTTTCAGGAACACTAAGTGACCAAGGTCACGTGACTTTTATGGGGTAGAATGTCTAACTTCAGCTTACTCTCAAACTGCACTGTTCTCTAGGACAATGGAGTTCCACCATCTCATTTTCTAACACAAGCGTAAAAACATACATTCATCTGTAGCTCTTTGAGCCGATGGTGGAAAGTCAGATAGGAAGTGAGGCAGGAGGTCCATCTCAGAATATGCTGAAGGCTTCTACGTGATCGGGATCTGTTCTTACTCCACCCTCTGTACTCCAAGAGTGCAGTATTATGGGGTGGTGGTGGGGCACTGAGTCAGCAGATTGATTACAGGATAGTGAGAAGACATATCATAGCAGCAGAATGCCTCTCCAGAGACACCCTTTGGCTTAAGATTCCTTGTGCCTTTAACTAAAATGCAAATGTCTCTGAGTACAAAATCACTTTACACCATATCAATTCTGAGGATAAGTGGTTGTCCACTTCACTCCCGAGTGGACAAGAAGATGATTCTGAACACCCAGAGAAAGATACACAGAAGGCAGGAAGGGTATAGAAAAACCACTAGAATCTCCATGCCCTTCTTCATGATCCTGCCTGCCAATGGCTGGCCTTGATTATAATATTTAGGTTTCTGTGTTTATAGCCTGTCAAGAGAAAGCAGAATATCACATTCTATCAAGTCACTTGAAAAGAACCACTGATTTACAACTCCAAGGCACTAACAGCATGTTTGATTTAAAGGAGTGTATCTATGTAACTGTAATAAACATACCACACTCCAGAAAGTCTGCAGATAGCTTTTCTCTGAGTAAATGGCAAAGAAGAACCAGAACTTGTTTATATTTCTTCCCTTTCCTATGGGTTATCAGGGCCTTTTTCATCACCTTAGAGGAAAAACAAATGATCAAAAGATGGATGACCCCCTCATCCCTTCCATATCTACTTCTTGGTATGTCAAAAAGCTTTCTAGCAAGTCACTGGCAAGCTAATTATTTTCCTCTAATCAATCAGCTATTTTAATGATGTGTGACACTCCTGATCTATCAGTACCATTAAGATAATGTCTGCAGTGTTGGTCTGCAGCTAGGTTACAGATGCTTCACTACCAGCGTGGACCCTCCAAAAACCCAAACTCACGATGTTCTGGGTATACACTCCAGGGCCTCAAGGAAGAAGAAAATCAGACCTGGACTCAATGTCTAGGTGGAATTGATTTGAGGAATTACTGAAATGCAAGGCTGCCCCCAAAGCCTACCACAGAACTTGAAATTTCCACTCGTTCCTCTTGAGTTTTTTCTTGGTTTTCAGAAGTCACTGTTAAAATTTGAAAAACAGACTTCCTTGACCACAGCTAGGTGTTACCATCAGAAATCTTTTGTCAGGACAAATGTCTCTGGCAGAGTGCAGAGATGCAAACAGAAAGCTCTGGAATAGTGTCCAGTGTCCCAGCTCCACCGCTGAAGGGAGATAAGAGCAGACTGGGAGAGCAGGAGGATGCTTTGGGAAGGGGTGGGAGAGAGCATTAGAGGAAGCCGCGAAAGCCTGACCTGAGTGCCTGAGAACAAACTGAGTTTGGCTGCTCAGGAGGCCTCCAGCCGGCCCTCCGGCCCCTCAGGTACTAAGCAGGGGCGGCCCCTCATTCTCAAGGACCCGAGGTCGCAGCTGTGGGCCGCGCACAGGTCTCCCCGTGGCGGGCAGGGGAAGAAGGAGGCTGGCTGCGGCCTTCCCGACAGCCTCACCCCGGGTGGCCTCTCTTACTTCTTCTCACTTTCTCTGCGGCTTCCGAGGCACCTCCAGCAATCTCAAGGAATCAGATGGGGCAGTCGCTGGTCTCAGTCTCCCCAGCTGACAGCGGCCCCAGCCAGATGTTGCACCGGAAGCCTTCACACCCCTCTCCCATTAGGCAGTAATGGCGCCCGGGCTGCAAGGGGAGGGGCGCCGGGCAGCCGGGCCCCAGCTGGCAAGCAGCTTTTGTTCTGGATGACTTCAGCTTGAAAATCTGCCTTAAGAATGTTCTCCTCTCAAAGGAAGGGGAAACCCTAGCGAGGCATGGACACAGGCTGCTTTCACCTCTGAATGGGGCCGGTTGGGGGGAGGGAGGGGAATGGGGGAGGGGGATCCCATCCTCTCTGGGCATAGACAGCCCTTTGTTCAGCAGGAGAAACGGACTTCGGACATCAGCACCAGCTCTGCCTCTTGGCAGGAGTCAGCAGGACTGGCCGGCTTTCCCCGCAGCCCTTCTCTGTCTATGGAGTGTGTAAAGATCTGTAGGTTCCCCACAAGTGTACATCATGTGACTATGGCATTCCAGATGCTGGTGCTGGAGATGCAAAGAGGAATAAACCCTGCTTCCTATCTTCAGAGAGTTCACTCCGGGGGAGAGGGGTCCGGAAATATAAACCTGCCATCACAGTATGGTGTCATAAACACAAATAGAGATCTATACGGGTAGGAGGAGACACAAGAGACGAGAGAGAGCATCACAGAAGAAGAAAGGGTGGTGTTGGGTCTTGAAGCAGAATAAGCAGGAGCTTAGAGATCAGGTGAGGGTGAAAGGCTGTCCTGACAGGAGGAGCTGAGTGTGCAAAAGCCCTGGGGCCCAGGGAAACTGTGGCCTATATCATTGCCTGTGTGCACAGTAAGAATTAAGGGGAAAAGAAATTTAAACACTAATTTATCCCTTTGATAGATATTTGTTAGTTGCCATCATATGTTTCCGTATGCGTGGTAAAGAGCCTGCCCACCAATGCAGGAGAAGCAAGAAAAGCAGGTTTGATTGATCCCTGGATGGGGAAGATCCCCTGGAGAAGGAAATGGCAACCTGTTTCAGTATTCTTGCCTGGACAATGTCATGGACAGAGGAGCCTGGTGGGCTGCAGTCCATGGGGTCACAGTCAGACATGACAAAGACTGAGTACACACACATAGTATGTGTCAAGCACTAGTGTATGGCGAGTAAACATAAGTGGATTTGGTTCTCCTAGATTTTAAGGTTTAGTCATGCAAATAGATAACAAGCAAATATGCAAGCACATAAATTACAAACAAGAACAGCAGCTTTGAAGAAAATACCTAGAGTGCTACAGGAGAGAAAAAGAAAGCAGGAGTAGGTTTGCTTTAAGTGGAATGCTAGGGAAGACTCTTGGAGTTATGGAGGAGAATCATCCAGAGAAGAAAGAGCCTATGCAAAGGTCCTGTGGCAGAAAGAAGCTTGAGAATATGGGAAAGTCAACAAGGCCAGCATGAATGAAAGGCAGGGACAGAAGGAAAGGATGGGAGACAACTTTGACGCCATCTGGGGCCCAGATTATGAAGGGTCTTTTGGATCAAAACAAAGGGTTTGTGGTTTCTTCCAAGTGCAAGGAGAAGGCACAAAATAATGTTAAACGGGAGAGAGATATAATCTGAATGTAGCTGGTAAAAAAAAAAACAACAAAACAAAATCAAGAATGAAAATTAGGAGGTCAATAAGAAAGTCTTTGCCCATGGTCCAGTATGGGAGAAATGGATGAACTTTTTAACTCGTCATTTTGGTTTCCTGTCTCACAATACTTCCTCTCTTTTGAATGGCAGAATTTAAGCACCTCTGAGAATAGTCTTATATTCCATTTGCCTTTATCATTCCATGTAACAAGTGTTTGACACATGTCCTTGATCTAGCAACGAAAGAAGACTCCAGTCCAGTGGCCTTTCATCCTAGGAGACTGGGACTTCTCTGGCCTCCTTTGTCCATTTTCCATGTCCAGTCCTGTCCAGAATACCTACTTCAGGCTGATTTTAGAGAACTGGGCCTGGAGAAGAGAAGCTGAGGCCAGTCTCCCTCCTCCCAAACACAAAGTCTTCACTAAACCCTGTTCTTCCATAATGTTTTCTTGCTTCCTGGGGTCGGGGAGAAGATGCTCTCATGGCCAGCCTGTAGCAGGTATTTCTGCAGGTGACACCCTTGGCATCTTTCTGGCCTATGTTACAGTCCTTTGTCTCCATCTGTGACTTTGAAGTCTATCAGAATATCCCACTGTTGCAGCTCCAGGAGTGAAAGAGCATGTGCACAGGAGAAGATAAAAATGCTCAGGTCGGCTTACAGTTTAGAACCTGCTTGCTTCCAAAAATTCTTGAGAGAAGCCTAAGTCATACTCAGGATCCTTTTTCAGTTTTTAAAAAGTCTCCACACAGCCTCTCCTTTTTAGAAATATGAAGATCTATGTCATAGTCTCTTTTACCAAACTTCATCAGGCCTTCACTATACTTTGCAGTAACTGGAACACAATTGGGCCATGTGTGGGTGTGTGTGAGGGTGTGTGTGTGTGCAAGCTCCAATATGAAACAGTAGAATTTATATAATGTACTTCCCCATGTATTTCTCATTTAGTACTTACTGCAATCCCATTATACAGGTGAAAAGCTGAGTCTCAGAGAGGTCAAACTATTTGGTGAAGGGCATTCACCTTATAAATTCCCAAGAAAGTAGAATCTGTTCTTTTTTAAATTTCCAGAACCTAGCACCGTGCCTGACAGTGTAGATTTTAAATAAGTATTTGTTGAATTAATGATACCTTGACAAAGTTGAGATTAAAATTTGAAATTCCACTGTCTCTATTCACTATGAATTGATTTCCTCTGATAACATATTGGGTTGATCTACAGAAATCTAAACAAACAAAAGCACTTACTCAACTCTGTCTTGCAGCTTAGAAGCATTTTTGTGTAACACACATCAAAGTCCTGCCACATATGAGTGAGTCTACCCATTTGGCATATTGTGGGCTGAGTGAGGCCATGCAGCAAGAAATCCTCAGATTAGGGTTTCTCACTGTGTATTGACTCTATGACCCTTCAAGACTATTTGGTGGGCTTTTTATGCCAAAACGGAGATTTAATGTATAGTAAGTGTCTCTGATTGGGCTTCCATGTGATGCTAGTAGTAATCTGCCTGCCAATGCAGGAAACATAAGAGACGTGGGTTTGATGCCTGGGTCGGGAAGATCCCCTGGAAGAGGGAATGGCAATCCACTCCACTCTTCTTGTCTGGAGAATCCCATGGACAGAGAAAACTAGTCCATAGGGTTGCACAGAGTTGGACACGACTGAAGTGACTTTGCACACCAGCACAAGTGTCTCTGATAAGGGCTTCCCAGGTGGCACTAGTGGTAAAGAACCCACCTGCCAATGTAGGAGATGGAAGAGACCTGAGTTCCAACAAGGGTTGGAAAGATCCCCTGGAGAAGGGCATGGCAACCCTCTCCAGTATTCTTGCGTAGAGAATCCCATGGATATAGGAGCCTGGTGGTCTACAGTCCATAGGGTTGCAAAGAGTCAGATACAACTGAAAGCGACTGAGCGCGCGCGCGCACACACACACACACACACACACACACACACACACGTGTCTCTGATAAGTTCTATGTCCCCATGGTCTACATGGCTTCCAAACAAGAAAGGAAAGACAGAAGGTCACAAGAAGTCGTGCTCCTCATTGCAGGGGAACAGCAAGAGCTTACTAGAATTTCTAACTGGCTTGGAATGCTAACAGGAAAACTTGGTCAAATAATTCTTTCAGATCCTTCTACTCAAGAAATCTCTGAGCAGCCTGCTGGTTAGTTGACTAGTTTTTCATTTATTTCTGAGGGATGAGAGAAGGTTGATTGTACAGCTTTGCTGATGTGTGGCTGGGAGCTGTCGGACACACTGTATCCAAGTCTTGGCCTTCGGTATAAATATGATCTACTCCATGATTAAGTTGTCCTCAGAGAATTCTGAGTCCCAAACCATCTTTTTGCCCCTTTCCCCCACTAATATTCTTGGTAAATACAAATAGAGTGGTTTTTTAAACACTCTTTTAATAAACCAGAGAAATGGAGCCAAGACTAGCATCCACAATCCTGCTTTCAGGAACAGGCCCCCTTCCCTCAGATCATTATTCTTTGTGAAAATACCACAATCAGTTCAACAGACTTGCTGGTGTGGTCGAATAAAATGGTAAAATACAAAATAAAAAACCTTTTGTATGAAGGAATGAATGAAGTAAAATAATTCTTCTGCCAGCTCAAATATATCTAAACATTTCTAGAGTTCCATGACCTTCAAAATAAAGATGAATTTGTAAAGATCAGCAGTGACAGCCTTGGGAAGCAGAGAAGGATAGCAGAGCCCAGCCAAGCTTTTAATGAAGAAAAAAGAATTCAACCATTGAGAATTCAGGGGCCTCAAATCTTGTATATAGCAATTGACTATAATGTAAGTTTCCCATATCCTCTGGCTACCACTGTGCCCTCACTTTAGAAAGGCCAAGTTTATTAACCAGAATGAAAATCATATGCTAACTATGTAAATTATGAAATAAAATATAATTAATTTAAATTATGAAATAAAATATATAAAACAAATATATACACATGTAATGAAAAAGATATTTAATGAGATAATATACAATAAAAATGTTAAAGTATACATATAATATACATATATATAATAGTTAAGCAAGAACTATTTTTTGAAAGCAAGAAATAATTATGGTATATGTATGTTTAACCCTTACCATGTGCCAGGCACTCCTCTCAGGATTTCATATATATTAACTCATTTGATGTTCACAAAATCTCTGTGATACAATTATAATCTGCATTTTACAGTTGAGGAAACTAAGGCACAAAGAATTAAGTAACTTGCCCTCCAGCTAGTAAGTGGCAGAGCTATTTTAATTTCAAGTTGTCAGGATCTAGACTACACAAACAAAAGAGCTCAAAGTAGAAGTTGAAGACAGCATTTCCCATGGGCATCAGTTCAGTTCAGTCGCTCAGTTGTGTACGACTCTTTGCAACCCCATGGACTACAGCACACCAGGCTTCTCTGTCCATCAGCAACTCCCAGAGCCTACTCAAACTCATGTCCATTGCGTCGGTGATGTCATCCAACCATCTCACCCTCTGTCATCCCCTTCTCTTCCTGCCTTCAATCTTTCCCAGCATCAGGATCTTTTCCAATGAGTCATTCTTCACATCAGGTAGCCAAAGTATTTGGAGTTTCAGCTTTAGCATCAGTCCTTCCAAAGAATATTCGGGACTGATTTCCTTTAGGATAGATTGGTTGGCTCTCCTTGCAGTCCAAGGGACTCTCAAGAGTTTGCTCCAATACCACAGTTCAAAAGCATCAATTCTTTGGTGCTCAGCTTTCTTTATAGTCCAACTCTCATATTCATACATGACTACTGGAAAAACCATAGCTTTGACTAGATGCACCTTTGTTGGTAAAGTAATGGCATGTTGAGGCTGTGATATGCCAGGGCTTGGGGTAGTATCTGTTCTACAGGACAAGTGCTGAAACCACCCATCCCTCCCTTTGTCCTATAAAGCTGAATCCAAAATCATGCCTGGAGTCAGACACTGAGACATTTTGTCTTGACGTAGCACTAGGATACTCTGCCCACTGGTTAGAGATATGGCACTAAAAAGGGGAGGGGCTTCCCAGGTGGTGCTAGAGGTAAAGACCCACCTGCCAATGCAGGAGACATGAGAGACTTGGGTTTGATGCCTGGGTTGGGAAGATCCCTTAGAGGAGGGAATGGCAACCCACTCCTGTATTCTTGCCTGGAGAATCCCCAAGGATAAAGGAACCTGGTGTGCTACAGTCCGTAGGGTTGCATAGAGTCAGACACAACTGAAATGACTTAGCATGCACGCACACACTAAAGAGGGGAAAAGTTACTTGAAAGAAACAGACTCAGTACCACTCTGTCCAAGAGAGAGGTCTGAATTCACACTACTTGCATAAAATGGGAATGGGAAATTAACATAAAAACTGGTCTGCAAGCAAACTTTGGGCCTCCCCAAAGAGATGCCTCATGTAAGAGACAACTCTCCCTAAACATAAGCTTTGAAGCTCATGGGAAACAAAGTCCCATGAAAGACAGTGAGCAGATCTATAAGAAAAGTGACAATTGAGCAAAACCTGAAAGAGGTTTTCAACTAGAATTTTTTCAAAATATTCAAGAGAACAGGAAAGAAACATGCAAAAAGAAATATTTTGGATGAAATAATGGGAGAATTTCTAAAAAGAGGCAAATTTGTACTTTAGTTATGAAACACAAAGTCCTTTAAAAGCCTTAATACATGAGTAAAACAGGAAAGTAGGGCTGAGAAGAAAATTAATAAGTTACAGATAGATGTGAGGAAATCACTCAGGATACAGTTCAAAGAGATAAAGAGATGGAGTTCATAAAGGAAAAGATAAAAGATATGGAGATAGAATGAGAAGCCCCACATGTGGAAGAGAGGTATTAGAGGAAAAAGTGGCAAAATATTTTTATACATAGAGAAAATTATGAATCCTTATGTTGAAAAGAATATGGAGTCCAAATACAATAATTAAATAAAAATTCATACTTAAATGCATATTACTGAAATAACTTTACATAAAAATAAAGTCTCCCTAGAGAAAAGGCATATTACCTTAAAAGAAATGCTAATCAGTTTAACAACTGATTTATCATCATCAGTAATGGATTCCAGAAGACAATGGATTAATATCTTCTGTGTACTGATAGGGCACAGTTGTTAATTTAGCTTTTTACAACCTGTTAAGATATCACTCTTTAATGATAGCAAAATAAACATCTTTTCAGACTTCCAAAAACTAAAAGAGTTTACTGCTAACATTTCCCTGAAAGAATTGCAAATGATATACTTCAGTAGGGAAAAAAAATTTGAGTAAGATGCAAGAAGATTGGTAAATGAAGAAATAAGCAAAACATATCACAAAATTTAAACAAGTATTTTCAGTGAGAATACATTGCTCTGGATCACTTTGGAATTAGGGAGTTCTGAGGTCTAATTCAGGAGAAAAATAAGCACTGATAAATTCTACACTTTGAAAACTGTGTCATAAATGTAAGTGTATAAAGTATGCTAATTGAACAAGATGATATTTTCAGTCAGTTTAGTAATTATTAAATCTCTTGAGATGTTTTTTAAAAGTACAGATTCTCAAGCTCCCTTCACAATTCTAGTAGTGTTTCTTGGGGGGGAACCTTTGCTTCCGTAGTTTTTCAAAGCTCCCCAGCTAATTTTGTTGGGGAATCATAGTTGTTACTAACTCGCTCATAGGGACACTACTAGGTTCTTGCTGCTTAGATCTCCAATATGGAAAGACAAGCTATGAGCCAGAACTCACTGGAAAAACCAAAGCCCATAAGAAGAACCCCTGAAAAGTGTCCTGGGATTATAATGGGAAAAGTCTCTTTATTCTTCCTGGCATGTAATGTTTTTCCAGGTGATTGGTTTAAGGAGGTAATTTAGTAGATCCTGGTAATTGGAAACAAATTATTTTGCAGCGATGATTTAAATTGTACATTGGCAGGAATTGACTATTTAGGCATAATGAGTTTAATTGAGTGTCAGGAAGGGTTTTTTACAATGATGTAATAACTGTCCACATTCTGTTTGCAAAGCAGGGAACTTTAAATGTTTGAGGAGATTGAACAGTGCCACTACTTGTGAGAAAGTCTCTTTTAAAATTGTGTAAAAATAATTATCACCTTCTTTAGCCTGGTAAATTCTGGCTGTGACTGAAATAGGATCTCACCAAAATCCTTGATTTGAGGTCTCATGATCTGTTTCTCAGAGAAGGCAACGGCACCCTACTCCAATACTCTTGCCTGGAAAATCCCATGGACAGAGGAGCCTGGTAGGCTGCAGTCCATGGGGTTGCACAGAGTTGGACATGACTGAGTGACTTCACTTTCACTTTTCAGTTTCATGCATTGGAGAAGGAAATGGCAACCCACTCCAGTGTTCTTGCCTGGGGAATCCCAGGGACTGGGGAGCCTGGTGGGCTGCCGCCTCTGGGGTCGCACAGGGTCGGACACGACTGAAGCGACTTAGCAGCAGCAGCAGCAGATCTGTTTCTGGGTGCTTCCCAGACGATGCGGTGGTAAAGAATTTACCTGCCAGTGCAGGAGATGTGGGTTCAATCCCCGAGTCAGGAAGATACCCTAGAGGAGAAAATGACAACCAACTCCAGAATTCTTTCCTGGAAAATTCTATGGACAGAGGAGCCTGACAGGCTACAGTCCACGTGGTTGCAAAGAGTTGAACACAACTGAGCACACACTACACATGCATAATCCTTTTCTGAGGAATATTCATCAATGGGGCTCAGCTCCACAAACTCAGCAATATATATAAAAAGCCAAAGTCTAGGGAAATAAAAATTCACTTCTTTTTCTAACACTTGCTATACTGAATTTGGGGGGTTACAAAAAGGTATGATGTGTGTTATATCAAAGCCCTCCCCCTTTGTTTGAAGTCTTTAGGGTATGAGAACAGTTGGAATTTAGGAATCATGACCTTCACCAATAGAGTTTAGCACACCTGAGATTGAGTGGAATTCTCCCTCAGTTTTTCCCCATAGACAGCACCTAAAAAGCATGATTCTGTATCTCAGTCATGTGGATCGCTGTCACTCCTCTGATCCTCTTTCTTCTGTTAGCCTGGGAATGCCTCAAGAGCAAGGTCTGGCCAGTCAGACAATCTCCAGGTCTAGCCATGTGCCTGGCACAAATAGGTATCCATTATATTTTTGTTTTTGATTGACTGAATGAATGGATAAAGGACATCCCTGAGGTCAGGGCACTTATCATCATGTCAGAAAAACATTTCTTACCCTTTTCAGTGGCCCTCTGCCCCAGGTAACCTGGGCTAGCTGAGGACTTGGTTCACATAGATCTGTACTTTCCAATATGGTAGCCACATGTGGCTATTTACACTTACATTGATTCAAATTAGATTAGATTGCAGTTCCTCAGACACACTAGCCACAGATTAAGTGCTCAATAACTTTATATGGCTAAAGGCTACTGTCTTGGACAGCACAGCTATAGTGCTGTCACCGTAGAAAGTTGAAATGGACAGAATTAGTATAGATAGACCCTTAGCTGGGGTCTCTGGCGCTCTATACCATCTCATATTTAACCAGTTAACAATGTGAACTGGGCAAACCACTCAGGTTCACATGAGCTCCCTAGTGTCTTTGCTTGAAGCCTTCTTCCTTTATGGGGTAGTCTAGTTAATTACTTCTCATCTTCCAGGTCTAATAGACCCAGCTAGGTCAAGGCCTCTCATGGTACTTGTGCAGTTTCTCATCAAGGTTAACATTATATTGTGTTTTATATATATATATAGGCATGCTGCGATTCATGGGGTCGCAGAGTTGGACATGACTGAGCGACTGAACTGAACTGATATACATATACTAGTGAAAAAGTAGTGAAAGTGTTAGTCGCTCAGTCATGTTGAACTCTTTTGACCCCATGGACTGTTGCCCACCAGGCTCCTCTGTTCATGGATTTCTCCAGGCAAGAATACTGGAATGGGTGGCCATTCCCCTTTCCAGGGTATCTTCCTGACCCAAGGATCAAACCCAAGTCTCCCACATTTCAGGCAGATTCTTTACTGTCTGGGCCATCAGAGAAGCCCTGTGCATGTGCTTGTGTGTGCACACATGTGCACGTGCGTGTGTGTACATGTGTGTATGTATGTATATACATTTAATTCTTTTTATCACTTTTAAAACCAAAAACACTTATACATTTTTGTGATTTCCCATATTAATTAATTAATACCTCTCACAACAAACTGTCAGCCCTAGGAGGACAGGAACAAGTCTGAATTTGTTCAGTGTTGTACCCTCAGTGCCTAGCAAAGTGAGTGACACATAGTAAGCAGGTGACGTTCTTTGAACAAATCAGTGAATGAACCATCAGTTTCATCACTGCAAGTGGTTGGTGCTCTGTTGGCCTGATACTCAGGTAAGAGGCACAGATATGGCCATGTCTGTTTTTCACAGCCATCATCCCTTTGATGGTAAAGGATATCCATTCTGGTTCATTGTCGGCTGGGCTAAATATTTTCATCATCACCTCTGGCATTTCGCCACCACAATTTAGACTTTTGAGGTGAATATACTGTGCCAATTGAATATCCACATGCATTTAATTGAGGATTTGAGGCAGGCACTATCAGCCTTTCTATGAAAAGCCACTCACCCGGTCTCTCCATCAAGTAAAAAGACCTGACATTGAATCCCTGTACTGTTTTCTGGACAGTAACTCTTCTCTAGGGAAACTGCCACCTCCAGGGTTTAATATCCAGACCAACTCTCAGGATTATAGATAGGAAGTTAGAAAACACACAGGTCAATGCTCCAAAATTTTAGCCACGTTTTCCTTAAGTACTTCAAAGGTTTGCAATCGTCTGGGCAATCCTGAGCACCACACTAGAACTCTTTCATCCGTTGAACTGTTTCAGTGAAAACTTGAGGAAGTGGGGGCAGTTCCAGCTGAGTCTCCCCTGAAGTGGTTCAGGTCAGCACAGACCACAGCCATCGAGTACAGGCAGACCAAAACAGCAACAAAAGAGCCGCCCACTCGGGCTCCTGTGAGCCTTCACATCTGAGTTCATGTGGCTTTCACTCAGAAACGGAAGTGGAAAGCCAAATAAAATCAACTCCATGGAGGTCCTGGGGACTTAACACTGAGCAGCCACACAAATACCAGAGTGATGCATCATGATTCATGTTCTTACAATAAATGCCTAAGAAAGTCATAAGGATTTGGCACTTACTATAAAGCACCGGCAAGACAGCTCAAAGTTTTCTGCCTATTGTAAAGTGTAGCCCGGGACATTTTCTCCCATTGAGCAATATCCATTAGCAATGTTATCTCTGGTAGCATAGGAGTTACTCATAAAGCTTTATTAAGTGATGTCAAGACTTTTGGGTTCATGTTCCTTTCTGTTCTGGGAGAGGCTTTATAAAAGACACTAAGTTGTTGTTTTTCCCCAGTGAGTCCATACCAGCCCAATATTTGAAGATGAAACACATACCTAGAGGATTAACAATCAGGAATCATTGACCTAATACTGTTTACACTTATAGAATAGCCTCTCTAGAAGAAACAAGTTAAAGCAAAGGGCATTCCTATAGAGTAAATTCCTATATTGCCATTTAGGAAATCATGAAAAGAAGAAAGGAAAAAGACCAGGTGGTTCTCTGGCCTTCACAAGTCTGGGAAAGGGCGTGATGTTTCACCAGGAAAGGGGCTTTTCCATTCAGAAAAACAAAATTAACAGCATTGCATCTCCGTGGTGGCTCAGGCAGCTAGTGGCCCAGCCAACACATCCGCTTTGGTCAGAATAAGGTGGTCACATCACTGTTGGCAAGTCAATTGTGTGATGATCCGTGTGGCTCATTAAGGCAGTTGAAATAGATAGGGAAGGTGGAAGTCATTTGTCTGGTACACCGAATGGACACCTCACTGGCGTGACAGTGGACAGAAGAGCAGGAAGGGACCTTGGCAAGAATTAGTCTCCTCTGCCCTCCTGTTTGATACGGAAGGAAGACAGACAACATCTCCAATAATTTTCTATACCAACAGCCTCAAGCAACATGAGTCAGAGAGGAGATCAAGGGGACATGGGACACACTGGCAGGGCAACAGCCGCCCACAGCTATGGAAGGCCTTTCAACAGCTCTCCTTAGGCCCCTCGACTTCCTTGTGGTTTCTCTTGCCTCTAGGTCCTTGCGCAAGTGGTTCCTTTTGCTTGAGACCCTCTCCCTCCCCACCTCTCGTCAACCTGCCTAACTGCTGCTGCTGTGTTGCTTCAGTCGTGTCCGACTCTGTGCGGCCCCATAGACGGCAGCCCACCAGGCTCCTCAGTCCCTGGGATTCTCCAGGCAAGAACACTGGAGTGGGTTGCCATTTCCTTCTCCAATGCATGAAAGTGAAAAGTGAAAGAGAAGTCGCTCAGTCGTGTCCGACTCTTAGCGACCCTATGGACGGCAGCCCACCAGGCTCCTCCGTCCATGGGATTTTCCAGGCAAGAGTACTGGAGTGGGGTGCCATTGCCTTCTCCAACCTGCCTAACTAACTCCTCCTTATCCTTGCAAGTGCTTCCATCTGCCAAAAAGCCCTCCCTGACTTGGCAAGTTTAGATTAGCTGCTCCTCCTCTGGCTTGTCCGGCTAGGGTGACTGACCTCCACTGTTTTCCTGAGACGTGTGACTTTTAGTGCTGAAGTCGAGACATTCACCTTGCCTCCCACGCTCCCTGCGCTTACCTTCCCCCCAGTGGGGGTATTCTACTATAACTGTTTGCTTATTTGTAGCACTAGATGCTGTTAGTTCCCTGAAAGCAGGTACAGGGCTGTTCATCTCTGTAATCCTGCAGCATACCCAGCACAGGTCTGGCACATGGCAAATATTAAAAACCATAATTGGAAAGGTGCATGCAAATGTGCTAGGTCACTTCAGTGGGGTCCAACTCTTTGCAATTGCATGGACTGTAGCCACCAGGCTTCTCTGTCTGTGGGATTCTCCAGGTAAGAATACTGGAGTCAGTTGCCCTTCCCTTCTCCAGGGAATCTTCCCAGCACAGGGATGGAACCTGTGTCTCTTACCTCTCCTGCCTTGCAGGTGGGTTGTTTACCACTGAGTCACTGGGGAAGCCCAAATGGAATAGGTACGTAGTGCTGAATGAATGAATGAATGAATGTGAAATCGACATTCTTTTTCATCTGTTTCCTTCAGGCTTCTCAGCCCTTCCTTGAACCCATGTGTGGATCCTGAGATTTGCTCTGCTGCCTCCACTGCCAGAACCCAGAGGAGCTAACATATGTCTGGCGGAGGCTCCTGCATACAGATCAGGACACCTTTCCTTCCTGCTCCGGTCACTGTTTACCTTTAGTTACTGTCATAAGGGGCTTCCTAGGTGGCTCGGTGATAAAGAATCTGCCTATCAATGCAAGAGACCCAAGAGACTTGGGTTCCATCCCTAAGTCCAGAAGATCCCCTGGAGCAGGAAATGGCAACTCGATCCAGTGTTCTTGCCTGGAAATTCCCATGGATGGAGGAGCCTGGCAGGCCCAGTCCATGGGGTCACATGACTGAGTGACTAAGCATGCATGCACTGACATAAAGACCCCAAGGCCCAGGAAATACATTTTTGTTATTGTTCATTTCATTGAGAGTTTACGTGTCAAGCACTATGCTTTGCTCTTTCATTCATTTTCAGAATTGATATTCAAAATAGCCCTCAAGGTTTTAGCCCTACAAGCCCTACAATTGCCACCATTTCCCAAATGAGGGCTTTGAAGCTCAGAGGACTTAAGTAACTTGCCCCAAATGCCACAGTTGGTTACAGGTGACTTGAGGCTAGAACCCAAGTCAGGAGTTTTTGTTTTTAATGGGAATCTTCCCAGCACAGGGATGGAACCTGTGTCTCTTACCTCTCCTGCCTTGCAGGTGGGTTGTTTACCACTGAGTCACTGGGGAAGCCCAAATGGAATAGGTACGTAGTGCTGAATGAATGAATGAATGAATGTGAAATCGACATTCTTTTTCATCTGTTTCCTTCAGGCTTCTCAGCCCTTCCTTGAACCCATGTGTGGATCCTGAGATTTGCTCTGCTGCCTCCACTGCCAGAACCCAGAGGAGCTAACATATGTCTGGCGGAGGCTCCTGCATACAGATCAGGACACCTTTCCTTCCTGCTCCGGTCACTGTTTACCTTTAGTTACTGTCATAAGGGGCTTCCTAGGTGGCTCGGTGATAAAGAATCTGCCTATCAATGCAAGAGACCCAAGAGACTTGGGTTCCATCCCTAAGTCCAGAAGATCCCCTGGAGCAGGAAATGGCAACTCGATCCAGTGTTCTTGCCTGGAAATTCCCATGGATGGAGGAGCCTGGCAGGCCCAGTCCATGGGGTCACATGACTGAGTGACTAAGCATGCATGCACTGACATAAAGACCCCAAGGCCCAGGAAATACATTTTTGTTATTGTTCATTTCATTGAGAGTTTACGTGTCAAGCACTATGCTTTGCTCTTTCATTCATTTTCAGAATTGATATTCAAAATAGCCCTCAAGGTTTTAGCCCTACAAGCCCTACAATTGCCACCATTTCCCAAATGAGGGCTTTGAAGCTCAGAGGACTTAAGTAACTTGCCCCAAATGCCACAGTTGGTTACAGGTGACTTGAGGCTAGAACCCAAGTCAGGAGTTTTTGTTTTTAACCACTGCCTTATAGTGCCAGAAGCTGTCTGCAGTATTGGAGGGAGGCAAGCTGGGGGACGTTGCCGTCAAGTTCACAGCACAGCAAACTGTAGCCAGGGACGCATGGGGCTTTTGTCCCTTACCCACAACCCATCCTGAGCCTGGACCCTTCTGGGGGAAAGGAAGCATATGCCACTGAATTTCAGGGAAGACTGACTCATTGGTTTTATTAAAGAGCTGAAAATAGCTGATAAAAAAAGATGGCTTGCAAACTCTTTGTGGAATAAATGAAAAGCCAAGTTCAAGAGGGGCAGAACTATTGTTTAAGGTAACACAGCCAGACAGTGGCAACACCAGCCCTGAAACCTTAATCTCTGACTTCCTGTCCATGTCGGCTCCCCACTTTCTTCCCCCATTCTATGACTGTTAAAACACACAAGTCTCTCTTCACCACATTCCTTGGATTTTAAAGCCACTGCTCCTGCTGTCGTCCCTACCCAATCCTAATACTTTTTTCTTTCTTTTTTAACATTTGAGGAAGAAAGTGTTATGGTTAACAGCATTTGAATTCCACAGTGTCACTGTAACATGTAATAAATACTTTTTATTATTATTACCAAAATGCTTCAGGGCCACGGAAGACTGAAAGCTCTTCTATTCCTCCTGCGCAGCTCCAACAAGTTTGCTCCAGTCACTGGCTAGGGTGGGGGTGACACGGCTAGACTTGGTGATTTAATCTTCGCAATGCCACAGGCTGTATCTGTACAATTATGCTAGAACTGTAGGTGACTGGAAGATTTATTTTAGCTCAATCTTTGCAGCCCTGAGAATGGCGGGTTCCCAGAAACATCTATGCAGCCACCCAGGGCCACCTGAATGAACTAATGGGGAAACTATTCCACGAGGCTGGGTCACCCCAGAGTCCACAGGAATCAGAGTTCTGTCCCAGGGTAAAGGCAGCAGAGAACACTGTATATTCAAAGCCAGTCAGGCAAACTAATTTTGGGGATATTTTAGGTACTTTAAAAAAACAGGCACTGAGTGCTTTTTTTTTTTTTTAATACCAGAGACTGTAAGCCTTTCACATACCACCCCCACCGTCTTCCATACCTGCAACCCAGGAATTTTGCTTGCACTAAAAAGACATCTTCCAAGAGGACCTATGAACTTAAAACAAATGCTGTTTAATTTGCTCTTCATTAGGGGTGTATCTGGATTGATTTATTGTGCCCTTCTGACCCTACGTCTTTGGAACAGCATTCCTTCACGATTAAACAGGGAAAGGATTCAGGCAGGACTTTCAGGGATCAGCGTAGAAGGCTACAAGGATACTTCAAATAGCTCCGTATCAGGTAACCCAAAGGAAACACTCGGCCCAAGTCAGCATTGAATGCACGTGAGCCAGACAAGAGTTTGCAAGTTTTTTCACCCAGGTTTCCCGAGCCTTTCCTAAGGGATGTGGCCAGCACAGACCACTATTATCCAGATTATGGGCTTTTGAGTACTTCCACATTCAGGATATTCTGAGATTGCCTAACCACATACAGTTGATCACAGAAATTGCAATCCCTTTTGATCCCAAGGAAGTCAGCTCTTCCTGGTAACTCAGCAGCAAAAAAAAAAAAAAAAAAAAAGAAAGAAGAAAGATAAAAAAAGAGAGGAGAAGGAAAAAGAAAAAGTAAAGGGGAGGGGATGAAGGGGAGAGGGTGTCATGCACCAGGAGAATAAATTTCTCCTGGCAGCTCAGTAGGCCAGTGGTAATCAGAAAATGAGAAAAACCTTGTAAAGTGCTAAGAAGAGTGAGGCGACAGCAATTGCCCTTTAGAAATGAGATCAACAGCCTCTCTTGTGGGTGGCACAAGTATAATTACAGCAATTAAGAGGAAAGACTACAGTCCTTTTTTGCTCTTAATGTGTAAACAAACGATTTAGGAACTTGTAAGCCAGAGAGAATTGGTACATAGCTTAATTTTATCTACTACTGTGGCTCTCCTGGCTTTAACTGGCTTCCAGGAAAATTTCAAGGGCTGAGGCCTTTGTGGCTGTGGTTTTAGTTAAATGCACATATTTACCTGGAGCTGGGTGGAGGAAGGGGGAGAAAAGGGCTTTCTCTGGCTATGCAACTCCCTACCGGCCAGTGAACCCCCAGGCTACCCATCCAGAGTGTCCAGGATGTATCAAGCGCTAGAGGGAAAGAGGTCCAGGCTGAGGGCATCCTGTGTTCTGGACTTCTTGGGAGGCCCTGAATACTGTGTGCTCCCCTCTGG
This sequence comes from Madoqua kirkii, assembly GCA_006408675.1. Classification (NCBI taxonomy): domain Eukaryota; kingdom Metazoa; phylum Chordata; class Mammalia; order Artiodactyla; family Bovidae; genus Madoqua; species Madoqua kirkii. The sequence continues at coordinate 28,456 of SJYC01147692.1, forward strand.
AGCAGCCACAGTGGCATCTGTTGGGTTGTTTAGCAAGCATTCTAATTCTGTTTTGTGTTCCTGTTGAAGCCCAAGGGCCATAGAAGAAATAAAGAGTCTGGAGCAGTGGGTTGGGCTGGGAAGTGGCTCATTTTCTGTGGTTTGGGGGCGATCAGGAAGCCTCAGAACCAGCTTCTTCAAGAAGGGGCCTACCTCCTACCATTTTGCGAGTAGCTGGCTTCCCTAAGGACTGCTTAGGATGGATTAATGCAGCTAAATAAATGAATCTCTGGCTACTGACCATGGAACTCAGCTACAAGGAATCACTGCTGTGAGAAAAACAACTTGATTACAAATCAAGTCCTGACAGTTCTGTGGAAGATGACTGCCTACCTTCCCTAAAGAATTTGGTGCATGCTCCACAGTCTAACTGTGAGCCAGACCATCCTAAACACAGCCTCCAAATAGAGTGAGAATCTAGCCAGCTATTTTTTTCATGATGCAATAATGGGCCAGCAGGCAGAAAATTAATTTTATTGATAGAGATTTATTTCTTCGATTTAAGAATTGCTCTTTTGAAATAGAAATAGTTTTTCTCCAAAATTTAGTATACATGCAAAATGAAAGGATCTTTCCTCATGTCTGATACAGGAAATGTATTGGGAGAGCGGAGCCTTCCTGCGAGCTCCTGTGGGCTATTTGGCTCAAGAACCTGGAAGCTGCCTGCCTCTCACTGTCTCATATATGTGAGTAGGAGCTCTTTTGTTGTTCTGGGCTGCCTTCCATGATAGGCAACAGGATGCTCTCACCCCTCCTTCATAACCTCACAGAGCCACCTGAAGTTCCTCTTGATGATTTGAAAGGAACTAGAGTCAACCACCCTGGAGAAGGCAATGGCACCCCACTCCAGTACTCTTGCCTGGAAAATCCCATGGACAGAGGAGCCTGGTAGGTTGTAGTCCATGGGGTTGCTAAGAGTTGGACACGACTGAGCGACTTTACTCTCACTTTTCACTTTCATGCATTGGAGAAGGATGGTGACCCACTCCAGTGTTCTTGCCTGGAGAACCCTGGGAACTGGGGAGCCTGGTGGGCTGCTGTCTATGGGGTCGCACAGAGTTGGACACGACTGAAGTGACTTAACAGCAGCAGCAGAGCAGCAGAGTCAACCAGGGGCTTCCCTGGTGACTCAGCGGTAAAGAATCTACCTACAGTGTAAGAAACCTGGGTTTGATCCCTGGGTCAGGAAGATCCCCTGAAGGAGGGTATGGCAACCCACTCCAGTACTCTTGCCTAGAGAATCCCATGGGCAGAGAAGTCTGGTGGGCTGCAGTCCATAAAGTTGCCCAGAGTTTAACATGACCAAAGCAACTAAGCAGCAGCAGAGTTAACCAGGAGAGCTGGTGAAAGCTGGTTGACAGCTTTTTGGATTGAATTTGAGGTCAAGTCAGCAGAGCCCACCAGAAGGTTCAGCAGAGTAGGTGTGACCATTTTGTCTCCACCATGGGACCATTTTTTACTGCTTCTGAAAGCTGAGGCCCAGGGTGAGGATGAGCAATTCAAGGAGAAAGAAACCAGAGGCCCGGTAAGAACTAGGAGTCACTCATAACAAGAAAGTTCTGTCTATGTGGTGGTTTTTCCCTCCGTCACATTCATGAATGCACCGTTGTTTCTCTGACCAATCAGTTCATTATCATAGTTGTCACTCTCTGCCAGCAATGACTCTGTGCTGCTGGATGTGGTGGGAGATGTTAGAGAATATGGGCTTTGCATGCTCCTGACTGCCCCATCCTAAGCCCTCCCCACTATTCCTTCTTTCTTTCCTGGCTGGTGTTACCCTCAGACTCTTGCCATTTAAGCCTTCCTGGCTTGATATTCTTTGTTGCATTTATTCAGCATCGTTCAGTTGAGAAGTCTTAATGACTTTGAATGCTCAATGTCCTTCCTCCATTGAAGCTTCCTAATTCTATGACCATGGAAATGTCCTTAACATCTCTCCACCTTTGTAAATGGTGCTAATTTATACCATGAGGATGCTAACAACCCTCGCTGGGTTATTGAGAGTTAAACTGAGGGTGTGAAATGAAATAATGTATATAAAACACAAGTCAGTACCAGTTTAACACAAGTAAACACTCACTGCATGGTGGTTACTAGAATTCATATTAATTCATACTCTACTTTCTGTCTATTTCTTCTGAAAATAATACATTTGTGGGAAGATTCTGGAATTATGATTGCCCTAAAAAGAGACCATCCTTTTCCTTAAAAGTTACTGAGCAGATCTGCCTTGATTTTTGTCAGGCACTTCCTCCAAGAGTCCTTTACATTTCTAACTGATCGAAGGCCTTCACCTTATACAAACTGTAACAAAGAAACAGAGCAGGCATCAGGGAGGATATCTGTGAAAGATCTCCACCAAGTGTTAGAAAAAGAGGTGGAAATAATAGAAGAAAGTGGGCTTGCTCAGTTGTGTTCAACTCTGTGACCCCATGGACTGTTGCCTACCGGGCTCCTCTATCCACGGGATTTTCCAGGCAAGAGTACTGGAGTGGGTTGTCATTTCCTTCTCCAGGGGATCTTCCCAACCCAGGGATCAAACTCGAGTATCCCACATTGTAGGCGGACGCTTTACTGTCTGAGCCACCAGGGAAGTGACAACAGAAGAAAAGCAGAAGAAAATTGCAGATGCAGCTTAGGAGACACGTGGAGCCAAAGGGACTTTGAGTGGAGAGCCTATATAGGGGTTGGGGATCTCAGAAACCATCCACAGAACTTTTCTGTAGGGTTGACCAGGGTCCATTCCCAAGGTGTGCTCCCTGCCCAGGAGTGGAGAGCCCAGTGGGAGGACTCTTGTCTTCAAAATTTACTCTGAGGTCTGGTGCAGAGCTGAGTTCCACGACCTCTGGAGCACACGATAAGCTTTGGCTTTAGGCTGACCTGCATTTCATCCAGCAGAGGAGTACTTAATACAAAGTGATGGGACAAAGCTATTTAGTGTCAGGATTTTGACAGATCTTTCCATTTTGAAGCATGGATTTGAGCCAGGGCCAGAAGAAAAAAATAGTTGTTGGGTGGGGATCATGGGATGAGGGAGTGGGAACTGGGGCTGCAATTCTTACTTCTACCACCAACTCTTTGTGGGAGAGTGAAACTCCCAGAGTCTCTATTTCTGATGGCAAAGCTAGAGAGAAAAGTCTTTAGCAGCCATTAAAAGCCTGACCGTTTCAAATGGTTTACGATGATTTTTCTGGGAAAATAATGTACAATTGAAATGACATGAGAGAATCAATGGGAAAATGCGTAAGTACACAAGATATCTACATCCCCAACACTGTATAATGTCACATCACAGAGAAGAAAATAGAATAATGTGTCTCTGGAGAGTTTAACCACATCTCAAGCCTTTTTGTCCCATGAATACAAATGTTTATATTGTATAGTCAAAGTGCCATATTAGGAGATGGCTTTTCTGCAAGGTTTTCTGAACTGGGTAATTGGCAAATTGGTGCAAAATGATAAGAAAAAAATTATTTCCATGGTTCTCTGAAGTTTCCTTATGCCTCTGGTTCCCATCTCCTTAATGTTCAGGCTAGATGGGGTATCTGAATAATGCTTACCCTTTATGGGAACACAGTGGCAGGAGTAGCCATGGACTAGCAATATCTGTGGCAGGTCTGGGCATCAAAGCTTCCAACCCGTTAGATGAAATGATCAAGCCACATAGTTGGGGGACACACAGGGAAAAGAGGCCTCTTGACACTGGCTTAAACAAGTCATCCATCCATGAACTGGCCAATGACTTAGGTCCCACTCAGGAACAAGCTCTACACAACATTCAGAATTTTCCAGTGAACATATTAATGACCAGAAATTAAAGAGGTTGTTCAGAGTCAATTAAGGAAAACTCTCCTCTGGGTTTGAACCATCTCCACTGTCCATCAGCTGCATCATCCCTGACAAGTTACTAGGCCTCAGTTTCCCTGTATGTAAAATAGAGACTATGGTACCTACCTCATCAAGTTACTTTAAAGATTAAATGAGTTAATAAATATTAATATAATGTGATCCCACTACTGGGTATATACCCTCAGGAAACCAAAGTTGAAAAAGACACGTTTACTCCATTGTTCACTGCAGCACTATTTACATTTGCTAGGGCATGAAAGCAATCTACTAAAAGATGCCCATTGACAGATAAATGGATAAAGAAGTTGTGCTACATATATCCAATGAAATATTGCTCAGCTATAATAAGGAATGCATCTGAGTCAGTTCTAATGAGGTAGATGAACCTAGAGCCTATTATACAAAGTGAAGTTAATCAGAAAGAAAATGACAAATATCATGTATGAATGCATATATATGGAATCTAGAAAGATGGTAATAATGAGCCTATTTTCAGGGCAGCAAAGGAAACACAGACAGAAAGAACACACTTTTGGTCACAGTAGGGAAGGGGGAGAGGGCGAAGACTAGACAGGGTAGTATTGAAACATATATATTACCAAATATAAAGTAGATAGCCAGTGGGAATTTGTTGTATGATGTGGGGACCCCAAAGCTGGTGCTCTGTGATAAGCCAGAGATTGGGACAGGCAGGGAAATGGGAGAGGGGTTTAAGAAGGAGGAGACATGTGTGTGCCTATGGCTAATTCATGTTGAGGTAGAGCAGAAACCATCACTATGCTGCAATTATCTTCTAATTAAAACTAAAATATAAGTACTTTTGTATGGTGAGAGATGGTTACTGGACTCGTGGTGGTGACCATTTCATATGTATTTGATTACTGAATCACTATATTGTACAACTGAACCTAACATAATATTGGACATCAGCTAAAGTGAAGAGGAACTAAAAGGCCTCTTGATGAAGGTGAAAGTGGAGAGTGAAAAAGTTGGCTTAAAACTCAACATTCAGAAAATGAAAATCATGGCATCTGGTTCCATCACTTCATGGGAAATAGATGGGGAAACAGTGGAAACAGTGGCAGACTTTATTTAGGGGCTCCAAAATCACTGCAGATGGTGACTGCAGCCATAAATTAGAAGACGCTTACTCCTTGGAAGAAAAGTTATGACCAATCTAGACAGCATATTAAAAAGCATAGACATTACTTTGCCAACAAAGGTCTGTCTAGTCAAGGCTATGGTTTTTCCAGTGGTCATGTATGGATGTGAGCGTTGGACTGTGAAGAAAGCTGAGCACCAAAGAATTGATGCTTTTGAACTGTGGTGTTGGAGAAGACTCTTGAGAGTCCCTTGGACTGCAAGGAGATCCAACCAGTCCATTCTGAAGGAGATCAGCCTTGGGATTTCTTTGGAGGGAATGATGCTAACGCTGAAACTCCTGTACTTTGGCCACCTCACGCAAAGAGTTGACTCATTGGAAAAGACTTTGATGCTGGGAGGGATTGGGGGCAGGAGGAGAAGGGAACAACAGAGGATGAGATGGCTGGATGGCATCACTGACTTGAAGGACGTGAGTCTGAGTGAACTCTGGGAGTTGGTGATGGACAGGGAGGCCTGGCGTGCTGCAAATCATGGGACCGCAAAGAGTCGGACATGACTGAGCGACTGAACTGAACTGAACTGAACTGATACTTCAATGAAGTACTTCATTTAAGAAAGGAAAAAATATTTATATAAAGCACTGATAACAGTGACTATCCCTTGTAGTAGTGACTTGTCCATAATAAACACTCCATAAATTTTAGGTATTGTTACTATTGTTATTTATTATTGTTACTATTATTTTAATACTAATATTAATTAATATTAGTATTATTCTTACAAGAGAATACTGGCTTGTTTTCTAAAATGTCTAAAGATACATGTTTAAGAACCTTAAATTGGGTCAGTTCAGTTCAGTCGCTCAGTCGTGTCTGACTCTTCACGACCCCATGAATTGCAGCATGCCAGGCCTTCCTGTCCATGACCATCTCCCAGAGTTCACTCAGACTCACGTTCACCTATTTCACAGTTTTGCAATAGACTACCCAGAAATGGTATGGACCTAACAGAAGCAGAAGATATTAAGAAGAGGTGGCAAGAATACACAGAAGAACTGTACAAAAAAGATCTTCATGACTCAGATAATCATGATGATGTGATCACTTATCTAGAGCCAGACATCTTGGAATGTGAAGTCAAGTGGGCCTTAGAAAGCATCACTATGAACAAAGCTAGTGGAGGTGATAAAATTCCGGTGGAGCTGTTTCAAATCTTGAAAGATGATGCTGTGAAAGTGCTGCACTCAGTGTGCCAGCAAATTTGGAAAACTTAGCAGTGGCCACAGGACTGGAAAAGGTCCATTTTCATTCCAATCTCAAAGAAAGGCAATGCCAAAGAATGCTCAAACTACTGCACAATTGCACTCATCTCACATGCTAGTAAAGTAATGCTCAAAATTCTGCAAGCCAGGCTTCAGCAATACGTGAACCGTGAATTCCCTAATGTTCAAGCTGGTTTTCGAAAAGGCAGAGGAATCAGAGATCAAATTGCCAACATCTGCTGGATCATGGAAAAAGCAAGAGAGTTCCAGAAAAACATCTATTTCTGCTTTATTGACTATGCCAAAGCCTTTGACTGTATGGATCACAATAAACTGTGGAAAATTCTGAAAAAGATGGGAATACCAGACTGCCTAACCTGCCTCTTGAGAAATCTGTATGCAGGTCAGGAAGCAACAGTTAGAACTGGACATGGACCAACAGACTGGTTCCAAATAGGAAAAGGAGTACGTCAAGGCTGTATACTGTCACCCTGTTTATTTAACTTATATGCAGAGTACATCATGAGAAATGCTGGACTGGAAGAAGCACAAGCTGCAATCAAGATTGGTGGGAGAAATATCAATAACCTCACATATGCAGATGACACCACCCTTATGGCAGAAAGTGAAGAGGAGCTAAAGAGCTAAAGAGCTAAAGAACTAAAGGGGACTCTCTGGGTCCCCTTCCTTGGGGCCAAGTTCTGCTAACCATCAGAGACCCTTGACAAGACTCAAATATCTTTAAGCCTCTCGTGGCCTAGAGTGCTCCCTTCACCCTAATTTCACACTCTACCACCAACAACTACCACACACAAACACACATGTGCACTTATTGACATAACCCCCAAGGCCTTGGGTCTTCACCGGACCTGACCAACTTTGAGATTCAAAGAATTAGGGCACACTGTTCTTCATGGGACAGCCGCATTCCTATGACTAAAGGCTGTTGCATGTACAAACATCTCCCACCTTTCCGACCTCAAGGGGCCAGATGGATGGACTGGCCTCCAGACTGTCTCACGGCTTAGGCTGCAGCTGCTTTTCCTGGGACCTGGCACGTTTTCCTGCCACGCACATGGGGGTCAGGGCCACAGTCCTCAGCATTGCAGCATCCCTGCTTCATCTTTCTGGTTCATTCCCCAGGAGTCCACCCTATGGACACGGTTGGTTCTTTCATACTTATGAGACTTTGCACGCAATGCTTCTTACACCCAGAACTGCTCTTCTCAGACTTCTCTTCCTGCCAAACTCTACTCAAAAGTCACCTCATTAGCTGTACTTCCCTAGACTTCCTTGGTTAGAGATTGACACTTGCTTCAGTTGTGTCTGCCTCTTTGCACCCCCAGGTTCCTCTGTTCAGGGGATTTTCCAGGCAAGAAGACTGGAGAGGGTTGCCTTGCCCTTCTCCAGGGGATCTCCCAGCCCGGGGATGGAACCCACGTCTCTTATGTCTCCTACACTGACAGGCAAGTCCTTTACCACCAGCGCCATCTGGGAAGCCCTTTGCTCCCATACCACTTACTCCTCCCTGTGTTTGTTTTCAAAACCCCACATACCTACCAAAAACATAGTAGATGCTTTCCAGGGGTTAATCCCTTTTTTGGTTTTGTTTTAAAACAGTTGTTTGGAAATCAGAATTCAGATCGTCATTTTTGGCAGGATTATGTCTTCTAACCAGTCTCTCAGCTTCTAGTCCATTCTTGCCACACAATTGTGTTATTTCAGTGTTTAAAAACCATCAGTGGCCCCACTTTGTCTACAGACTGAAGTCTGAACTCCACAGTTTTGGTGTTCAGAGCTTCACCCTATCGTTCTAGCCTCCCTCCCACCATTCTCCATGGGGCATCCTAAGCTTAAGCCATCTGGAATACTTGGCAGTTCTTTCCCCTCTGTGGATTCGCTTGTGCCTACTGACTACAATTCCCTGGTCTCTTTCCTCTACTGGTCAGCTCCTATGCAGCCTTCAAAGCCCTAGTAAGATTTAATCTCCTATAAGAAATTTTCTCTTGCCCTCTCTCAGCAGCACTAGCTGCTTCCTTCTCTCAGTTTTTGTGACTGTTTCTGCACACCTCAATGATATGCAGTTGTGTCTGCTATTTATATGCCCCAGCTTCTTCAGGCTGGAGACCTTGAGATCTCATTTTCATCCCTTTTCTCTGGGTTTTCAATTCTTGAGAAGCTCCTGGTCTCTACAAATGGTGCCCACTGGAGCTGTGTGGTGCCCAGCCTGTGTGATCATTTGCAGAAGCATGGAGTATTAGGGGCCTTCCTGGCACCTCCACAAGCATCACACAGGATGCTCCTCTGCCTCGTGCAAGAGAGCTGATCTGTGCAGACTACAAGAACGTAATGACATTCTGACAGTCCAACTCTCACGTTCAACAGACATGACATTTAGTGATTACAGGCTGGAAATTAACTCAGCCAAATTAAACTTCGTCTACTCTCCCCTATCACATATTTTATTTAAAAAGTCTTTTACTCACTCACCATCTTATCCACCTACAAATGACTTTGTCCTACACTTTTGGTGGAGTAGGGGAAGAATTTTTCCTTTATAAAAACATATGTGCATTGATGACTCACTCATGGGCTGGTGAGTTCTGTCAGGTCAGGTGAATCTATTGCTCTTTTGAGTTTATTCATTCAGAAAACCCAAATCCATCTGGGCAGGCACTGTGCTGGGGGCTGGAGCCAGAGATGCAGACATCTTCCATTTCCTTGAAGATTGTCACTGCTGTGGGTTTCCTTCTGGCTGCTGTAGATCCTCCCATCCCTTTAGGACAGCTGTGATGTTTAATGTATAGTAAGTGTCTCTGGTAAGGGCTTCCCAGGTAGGGCTAGTGGTGAAGATCGATTGCCAATGTAGGAGATGTAAGAGACATGGGTTTGATCCCTGGTCAGGAAGGTCCCCTGGAGAAGGGCATGGCAACCCACTCCAGTATTCTTGCCTGGGAAATCCCATGGACAGAGGAGGCTGGCAGGCTACAGTCCATAGGGTCACAAACAGTCAGACACTACTGAGCTGACTTAGCATGCATGCATAGAGCTCTCTGACACTGGAGAATATATCTCTGAACCTGGACCAAATGATCTTTAAGATGTTGTCCATTTCTCTGCATAAGTCTGTATTTTTGTGGGGGTGACTCACTCCTCTACTGAGTCGTAAACTCCTAGAAAGAAGGGATGTGTCTCAGACCTCTTTGACACTTTCAAGGTATTTTGTACATAGGATATACTCAGTAATTTTTGATTGAATGAAAGTCTATATAGGCAATGACAGAGGAAATAATAAATAGGAAAATAAATTCACATTTGAATTTCATCTTTTTGTCAAGCTAGTGAAAGGACTGATGCTGAAGGTGAAGCTCTAATACTTTGGCCACCTAATGCGAAGAGCCAACTCATTGGAAAAAACTCTGATGATGGGAAAGATTGAGGGCAAGAGGAGAAACAGGTGACCGAGGATGAGATGGGTTGGACGGCACCATCGACTCAATGAACATGAGTCTGAGCAAGCTCTAGGAGCTAGTGAAGGACGGGGAAGCTTGGTGTGCTGCAGTACATGGGGTCGCAAAGAGTTGGACACGACTTGGTGACTGAACAACAAGCACTGTAATATTGACCGCCCCACTCCACTTTTACAGTGGAGGATGCCAGCAGCCTTGGCAATGACAGGCTGACTCCTAGTTGGCTATTGCGGGATCTGATTAGCTGAATGCCTAAGAGAGCCTTTATTTCCAATCAAGCTGACAGTGGTAGGAAGTGGTTTAAACAAAACTGACCGAGGAGTGGATTCAAAACACAAAAAATCCTGCTCTTGGCCATCAGGTCCTGCCTGATGTGGGCTGTCCCCAGATCTTAAGCCCTATCTGAGCCACTTTCTCTCAGCTTTGCTGTTCCCTCTATCTGGAACTTTGTTCCCCCATCTCTGCTTAGACATCTCTCTATCCTCCAGGATGCTGTGTCAGTGTCTCTTCCATGGAACTTACTTGAGCCCCTCATTCTAAGTCTAGCTCCCATTACTCCCCCTCTTATATAGCATTTATTTATTTTAGTTTTTGAGATTGTTTGCGCTTCCCTGGTGGATCAGTGGTAAAGAACTCACTTGCTAATGCAAGAGACTCAAGAGATGCAGGTTTGATCCCTGGGTCAGGAAGATCCCAGTAGGGCATGGCAACCCACTCCAGTATTGTCACTGTAAATCCCATGATCAATGGGATCTCAAACAGTCAGACAGGACTGAAGCTATTAAGCACGGCTCAACATTCTCTGTCTTTTCCACTAGACTATAATCTTCCTGAGGGCAGGAAGCATATCTCTTTTGTCCAGGGTTATCTTTCTAGCACCTGGAATAATACCTGGCATAAGGCAGACATCTAAATGAATATTTGGTGAACACGTACATGAAACAAGTAAACAGCAATGTTTTGTGTTTTTTTTTTTAAGTATTTCACATGTGTCCAGCATTGTGTTAGCCACAAGCAATTGGTAAGTTTCTCAGGTCACTGAAGCAAAAAAAAAAAAAAGTCCCTGAAACGAATTTCTCTTTTAAAACCAGCAGCCAAGCCCCTGTTGCCTGTCAAACATGGCTGCATAAGCCAGATTGACTAAAACCAGATGTCCTGCAGGGCCCTGTTTCACACCGTTTCCAATAGGATATGAATCAGACAAGATACCATCAACCAAGCATTCAGTCAGGAAATAGGACCCTGGTAAACCCTTCAGGGTGACCCGCCTTACACTGCCAGCACCCAGCCCTCCTGCCAGCATCTGTTATAACGCTGAGGGATGAAACGCACTAAAGCCCACAGAATGTGCTCCGGAGCCAGGCGGCAGGCAGCCACGGGAAGTGCGCGAAGTGTGGAAATTCCCTTCAAGCTTTTCAAGCAGCTCGAAACCATGAGCTAAGAAGGGACTTCCAAATGCCAAAGAAAAATTCCACTCTCCTTCTACTCGACTCTGGGTCTTTCCATTCCAAACACAGCCCCACTGGCTGGAGCCACTTCCTGAATGTGGGATTGTTAGGGTCGGTCCAGAGCCTCACCACTATTTTTCTTAGGTTAAAACACACACACACACACAATTTGGCATACATGTTCTCTTTCATTTGCCCTGAAGAAATCAATATCCCAGTCTGGGGTTACCAGCTGCGGTTCACACACACCCTAAGGCAGAGCTGCTTTATTTTATAGTTGCTGGCATTGTTCTTTGGAGCCCTAAACCTTCTCTCTGGTCCACGTTTGAAGATGGGCTTATTATGTCCAATGCTTTGATGAGGTTCTTTATCTACAGGGCTTCCCCAGGGACTCAGATGGTAAAGAATCCGCCTGCAATGCAGGAGACCCAGGTTCAATTCCTGGGTCAGAAAGATTCCCTGGAAAAGGGAATGGCAACCCAGTCCAGTGTTCTTGCCTGGAGAATTCCATGGACAGAGGAGGTTGGTGGGCTATAGCCCATGGGGTCACAAAGAGTAGGACACAACTGAACAACTAATACATGCTTTCTTTATCTGAAGTTATCAAGGACTTATCATAGAACCAAGGTTCTATCTCCATTCACTTTTTTCTGTCTTGAAACAAGTTATAAACAGGCAGAATGTTATGTTTGTTTTATAAATTTAAGGAAATTGAGTTTTTATTTGTTCCTGGCTCCATGGATAGCTATTGGCTCAAGGGGAAGTTACTTCTCAAAGCCTCAATTTCTTTATCTGGAAAATGGAAACAATATCTCTATGTATGTCATAGAACTGTCATAAGATTAAAAAAACAAAAAGAATGGATATCTGTATACATATAGCTGATTCACTTTGCTTTACAGAAGAAACTAACATAACATTTATAGCAACTATCTCTGATAAAAATAAATTAAAAAAAAAGAAGCTGCAAGTAAGGTATTAGCTCACTGCCTAAATGTAGTATGATAGATTAAAAATGGTTTTGCTTTTTGTTTTTTTTTGCTATTCTTTGCTATTCTTTGAGAGGTACAATGTAATTCCTCTCTCTTTGGATATGGGCTGGTGTTAAGAACTTGCTTGATGTGGTGGAATTGATATTCTAAAACTTGCAAGGCTGAATCATAAGAAACTTTCCAACTTCTGTCTGGCCTCTTGGAAAACTCATTCTGGGGGAAGCCAGCTCTCATGGAAGAGATCCAACTACCCTAAGACCACCATGCTGTAAGGAAACCCAAGCTAGCCTCATGAAGTGGCTATGGAGAGAGTAAGATGCCTAGCCAGTCCCAGCTCTTTTTGCTAGTTTGGCCCTAGTGCCTGTCATGTGAGTGAAAAATATTTCAGGTCCAGAAGATATAACTTGGGAAAAAACCAAGGAACACAGGCAACTTTCAGAACAAATTTCCAGATGCATGGCCCTAGGCAAGCAAACCATTCTCTAGCCATTTGAGCCACGCCGCTGAGGCCCCAGTCAACATGGAACAGAAACAAAAGCTGTGGAGCTGCCTTCATAGAGCCCTGTCCTGATCTGTAAAATTGTGGGATTTCATAGCACCAAGTTTTGACATGATTTATTATGCAACAATAGAAAATTAAGAATTGACCCCAAGTTGCTCCATTAAATTTTATAGGACACATGCTTCTTGAACGTATATGGTGCTAGAAGGATTACAAAATAACAGGAAAGGATACACCCTAGAGAGACAGAGACAGTCCCAAATGCCCTGAAAGTTCTTGGCATTTCACAAGTACTCAATCAATATTCCTTTCTTGAATGAATGACAGACATCATATGTATATTCAGAATGTCTACTTCACCCCTAGATTATTTTTCTAACAAATTTTGTTATGAAACAGAGTACAAAAGTCTTTAAAATTAGTAAGATAACACAAGAGACTTTCCTCTCAAATTAAACATTGGGTTTACTGTTCAAATATTAGGCCATTTCCTGTAGTTAAGAACTCCCTCTCCTTTGCCATTCAGTTCAGTTCAGTTCAGTCGCTCAGTCGTGTCCAACTCTTTGCAACCTCATGAACCACAGCATGCTGGGCCTCCCTGTCCATCACCAATTCCCAGATTCCACCCAAACCCATGTCCATTGAGTTGGTGATGCCATCCAGCCATCTCATCCTCTGTCGTCCCCTTCTCCTCCCACCCTCAATCTTTCCCAGCATCAGGGTTTTTTCAAATGAGTCAGCTCTTCACATCAGGTGGCCAGAGTATTAGAGTTTCAGCTTCAATATCAGTCCTTCCAATGAACATCCAGGACTGATCTCCTTTAGGATGGACTGGTTGGATCTCCTTGCAGTCCAAGGGACTCTCAAAAGTCCTCCAATACCACAGTTCAAAAGCATCAATCCTTTGCCGCTCAGCTTTCTTTATAGTCCAACTCTCACATCCATACATAGGTGGCCAGAGTATTAGAGTTTCAGCTTCAACATCAGTCCTTCCAATGAACATCCAGGACTGATCTCCTTTAGGATGGACTGGTTGGATCTCCTTGCAGTCCAAGGGACTCTCAAAAGTCCTCCAATACCACAGTTCAAAAGCATCAATCCTTTGCCGCTCAGCTTTCTTTATAGTCCAACTCTCACATCCATACAAGACTACTGGAAAAACCATAGCCTTGACTAGACAGACCTTTGTTGGCAAAGTAATGTCTCTGCTTTTTAATATGCTATCTAGGTTGGTCATAACTTTCCTTCCAAGGAATAAGTGTCTTTTAATTTCATGGCTGCAATCACCATCTGCAGTGATTTTGGAGCCCCCCAAAATAAAGTCAGCCACTGTTTCTAATGTTTCCCCATCTATTTGCCATGAAGTGATGGGACCAGATGCCATGATCTTTGTTTTCTGAATGTTGAGTTTTAAGCCAACTTATTCACTCTCCTCTTTCACTTTGCCATTGGGAGTAGCTAATTAAATTAGTTAATGAATGAAACTGTTAGTCACACAGTCCTGTCCGACTCTTTTTGAGCCCATGGACTATAGCCCACCAGGCTCCTCTGTCCATGGAGTTCTCCAGGTAAGCATACAGGAGTGGGTAGCCATTCATTTCTCAAGGGGATCTTCTTGACCCAGGGACTGAACCTGGGTTTCCTGCAGTACAGGCAGTTTCCTTAATATCTGAACCACCAAGGAAGCTCAGTTAATGAATATGTAAGTTTTTACTTTGTACCAGGCATGACTGTAGATGCTAGAGATACAGTAGTGAACAAACAAAAATTACTACCTATCTCTTGAAGCTAACCTTCTAGCTGGGAGAAACAATGAATGAAAAAGTCATGTGTGTGCTTCTGAGGGTTAGGGAGAAAAACGGTTCAAGCAAGGAGGATAAGAAGTGCTAAGAACTGCTCTTGTTAAAAGGATGGAGAGTGAAAACGTCACAGAAGGAAGGTGACATTTCAGCAGACACTAAAGCCAGTGAGGGAGTGAGTCACGTGGCTACTCAAAGGGGAGTGTACCAGGCAGAGGGAACAGCACATGTAAAGGCTTGTTTAAAAAATGATCAGCTGAGCCGTGAGCCCAAAGTGCTGAGCATCTCAGGGAGAGGGCTGGGGATGAAGTCAGAGAAGTGACTGGGAATTGCCGCAGACCCTGAAGCACTTTATGGATCATTTTAAAGACTTGAGTTTTTATTCTGAAATACTGGGAACCATTAGAAGGTACTGGACAGAGACACAGTGGTTTTTGAATGTTCATTCTAAGGGAATCCCAATGGCTGCTGGGTGGAGAACAAGCTAGTGGGAAGTGGGCAAGAACAGAAGATAAAGTTCAGTTGGGAAACTCTTGCTATGATCTTGGTGAGAGCTGATGGTGACTTGGTGGTGAGAAAGTTGAGGAGCAGAGGTCTGGACCATGAGACCCCCACTCTAGGTGA
>SJYC01147693.1:0-28521 GCA_006408675.1 Madoqua kirkii
AAGATAAAGTTCAGTTGGGAAACTCTTGCTATGATCTTGGTGAGAGCTGATGGTGACTTGGTGGTGAGAAAGTTGAGGAGCAGAGGTCTGGACCATGAGAGCCCCCACTCTAGGTGAACTGAAACCAAGGCGAGCATCTCTGAAACCCTTACCTCCTTGGAGTCTTAAAGATGGAGAAGAAGCAACACTGCAGACACTTCTGCGTCCTATGAGAGCTGTGCAAAACTAAACACTCACACATCTCCCATCTTTGAAGCAGATACTGGTGTGACTGAGTTTTTTCTTTAACAACCCAGTCATCCTAGGAGGCTTCATGATTTCCAGTTACGTCTCTATCGCTAAAAACATGTTGGACATGCATACTATTTTGAAATCCCCTTCTGGACTGATATATAAACCTTAAAAGAAGTCAGCCTCATTACTATATAAATGATACTTTTCTTAAAATAGAATTCCATAGTTTCATCACTCATCTCCCTTTGAGACTTAGCTCCTTTTTTTTCGGTTTCCATCTGTTGCAAAAGCTTGCTTCCTCTGCTCTTTTCCACCACTTCAGCACATCCATATATTTTTTTTAAGTTTTGAAAAATTGAGCTAATTGTCTCCCTATAACCTAGTGTAGTACCCGGTATACAACCAGCATCTAAATGAATACTTAGTGAATGAATAAATGAGATAGCAAATGAATTTTTGTTTTTTTTAGCATTTCATGTGTGTGCAACAGTGTGCTAGTTTTTAAAAATTAAGTTGGATCACATGGACAAATTCTGAGGAAGGTGGCTGGCTAGGAGGTGAGAAGATAAGAAAGTGGAAAGTGGGGTACTAATGGGTGAAAAAGTAGGGGATTTGAATTTTCTGTCCTCTTAGATCTGGAGTGTGAAGCAAGGGAATTACCGCCTAGATGGCCAAGGTTCTGGCAAAATACAGCCAGAGTAAAAACAAACGTACAGTAAACATCTTAGCGTAAAAACCAACTCTTCTACTTCCTCCCACTGGTTGGATTTTAGCTATAGAACAAGAATAAAGAAAAAATAGGAAAATGGTCATTTCTGGCAGGTAGTACAGATGGACAAGCTATATAAAGGCCTCAGCTTCACCACTTGATAGAGGTTACTTACCAAAGGGACTAACTGTGTGTGGGTGGGCTGTCTGAAAGAATGTCAGTATCAGTGACAGCAGGGCAGTGAGTCAAGACTGCTGGCCCAGGGCTGGCATAACAGGAATATGGGACATTCTGCTTCTCTACTGCTGCGTGACAAATGATCCCAAAATGCATAAGTTTAAAACAATAATACATGTTTCTCATGGTTTTGTGAGGCTGCTAGCTGCAGTTGGGTGGTTCTCACTTGGAGTATCTCACTCCTGCTGGATGAGACTTCTTTAAAGTCTCAATGGACTGGACATCCAAGAAAGTCCATTCACATGGCTGGAATTGATGCAGGCCATTGGCTGGAAGCTCAGCTGGGGACTGTCCACTGGAGTACGTTGCCTCCACATGGCTTATGCTTCTCATCAAGTGGTGGCTGGGTTCCTAGAAGAGACACCCTAAGGGGAAGTAATCTAAGATGCAGAAGGCAGAAGCTGCCAGTTCTCTCAAAGGCTAGGCACAGAATTACTGCAATGTCACCTCTGATGTGTTCTGTTGGTCCAAGCAACAAGTCAGCCCAGATTTTAGCAGATGGAGGACAGTCATTGCTTCTTTTAAAAAATTCCTTTAATAAATTGATTTATTTTGGCCGCACGGGGTCTTCGGTGCTGCACACAGGTTTTCTCCAGTTGCAGTGAGTGGAGGCTACTCTCCAGTTGGTGCATGGGCTTCTCATTGGTGGCCTCTCTTGCAGAGCACAGGCTCTAGGTGCATGAGCTTCAGCAGCTGGCAGCACATGGCCTCAGTAGTTGTGGCACACAGGCTTAGTTGTCACATGCATGTAGAATCTTTCTAGACCAGGGATGGAATCTGTGTTCCCTGCATTGGCAGGCAGATCTTAACCACTGGACCACCTGAGAAGTCCGTAACTTCACTTCTTAATGGCGAAGTTGAAACAGCATAAAAGGAGAGAAGGAACTGATGGCATGGGTCTTGAATGAGCTACACAAGGAGTATCTCCACAGAGTATCTTCTAGATTCAGTGAGACCTACTGGGCTACCGTTGAATGGATTAGAATTGGTTGCCAGACAACTCAAGAGTTATGCAGAAAAAGATGGAAGAATAATTAAAATAAGCCTATTTGTAAAAACTCATCTCTACTCTCCCATCTCTCCACCTCAATGTTTCTCTTCACTTGCTAAATGGACACCTGGAGGCAGAATGCAGTGGTTCAGAATTCTAGCAAACTGGCTGGTGGAGCTGAGCTATGGAGTAATGGGCTTCTGTCATTGTCTTATCATTAAACTATTCCCCCAGGCTGGTATGGCCTGGAAAATTACCCGTTACACATAAGTAAAAATTCAGACTCAAACGACCAGGGTTTACCCATCATCAGGGCAATTCAAAAGAACATGCTGTAGGTTTGAAGACAATTTCCAGAGAGATGTGCATTCTCCGAATGCTTTCAGTAATGGCGAAATCACTTGAATAAGCGGCTGACCTCCTCCCCGGGGGACCATGCTCATTAAGATGTATGCGTCCAGGACTGTTAAAATTCCAACTCATTACCTAATAGTTGCACCTTATGCACTTGGATACCTCTGAAAATGCTTCCAGCCCTTCCACTTCAATCATAATAACCAACTGACAGTCTCTTATACCTTTGAGAAGCTTTAAGAGAATCCTGCTGCGGCCAAGTTTAAAATGAAAAGGAGAAAACTGAACAAGGAAGAAATCTGGATAATCCTTTCTATTCATTTTCTTTGAGTTAATCTAAGATGCATGATGAATTAATTCTTTCCAGCTTTGAGGTCAGTGCTCATGTCTTCATTATCCTTTTCTCTCATTGATTTCTACATCACCAGGGAAAATAATAATCCAACCTCAGGAACCGTTCCAGAGCCCAAGCCAACAGTGCCTTGGAGGCAGCGTCAACCAACATTCGTTGATCGCTAATGCTATCCCTTCAGGATCAAACTCAAGCATCCTTTTCACTGAGTGAGTGAAAGTCGCTCAGTCATGTCGACTTTTTGCAACCCCATGGACTAAAGCCTGCCAGGCTCCTCTGTCCATGGAATTCTCTAGATCGGAATACTGGAGTGAGTAACCATTTCCTTCTCCAGGAGATCTTCCCAACCCAGGGATCAAACCCAGGTCTCCTGCATTTCAGGTGGATTCTTTACCATCTGAACCACCAGGGAAGCCCCCTTTCATTGAAATCTTCCTCTGATCCTTCTTTTCCTGTGGTAGAGTCAAATCTTTTGCACCCGCATGTTCCCTTTACTCTTCTATTAGAGCCTTGCCTCTTTCCTTTCCCTATATTTAACTCTTTGTCTTTTCTCTTTCTCTCTTACTAAATTTTGAGCATCTTAATATTAGGGACCACACTGCATTCATTTCCAAATAGGAAAAGGAGTACGTCAAGGCTGTATATTGTCACCCTGCTTATTTAACTTATATGCAGAGTACATCATGAGAAATGCTGGGCTGACTGAAGCACAAGCTGGAATCAAGACTGCTGGGAGAAATTTCAGTAACCTCAAATATGCAGATGATTCCATTGTTATGGCATAAAGTGAAGAAGAACCAAAGAGTCTCTTGATGAAAGTGAAAGAGGAGAGTGAAAAAGTTGGCTTAAAGCTCAATATTCAGAAAACGAAGATCACAGCATCTGATCCCATCACTTCATGGCAAATAGATGGGGAAACAATGGAAACAGTGGCAGATTTTATTTTGGGGGGCTCCAAAATCACTGCAGATGGTGACTGCAGCCATGAAATTAAAAGATGCTTACTCCTTGGAAGAAAAGTTATGACCAATCCAGACAGCATATTAAAAAGCAGAGACATTACTTTGCCAACAAAGGTCTGTCTAGTCAAAGCTGTGGTTTTTCCAGTAGTCATGTGTGGATGTGAGAGTTGGACTGTAAAGAAAGCTGAGTGGCAAAAAATTGATGCTTTTGCACTGTGGTGTTGGAGAAGACTCTTGAGAGTCCCTTGGACTGCAAGAAGATCCAACCAGTCCATCCTAAAGGAGATCAGTCCTGGATGTTCATTGGAAGGACTGATGTTGAAGCTGAAATTCTAATACTCTGGCCACCTGATGTGAAGAGCTGACTCATTTGAAAAGAGCCTTATACCGGGAAAGATTGAAGGTGGGAGGAGAAGGGGATGACAGAGGATGAGACGGTTGGATGTCATCACCAACTCAATGGACATGAGTTTGGGTAAACTCTGGGGGTTGGTGATGGACAGGAAGGCCTGGCATGCTGCAGTCTGTGGGGTTGCAAAGAGTCAGACATGACTGAGCGACTGAGCTGAACTGAACTGCACTCATCTTTGGGTACTCAGAAACTAGTGCAGTGCCTGACATCTGGGGAAGCACTCAGTCAATGTTTGCTGAGTAAATAAATGTGGTGGGTGTGGTTCTACAGGAAATTTGGCCAACGAAGTGCATACAGAAGCACCTTAAATGGAAAGGTGAGTTTAATTATAACTGGACTAAAACAGACCTGACTTTGAGGAGGTTGCACTCAAGAAGATAAGATTTTATGCAAATAATTATCATTCTAAGCAGGGCAAGATATGGTATAGAGAAAGCAGGCTGGCTTGTGAGATTTGAATTCCAGGGACAGCTCAGGATCTGAGCAATGGGTAGTACCTCCTGTTTTCCATTCAGCTATTTTTTGGTCACCTTCTATAAACATGTATACCCTTCCCTTTCCTCACTAAAGAACTTGAATTTGTTTATGAAAACACTTCCACTAAACGCCAAAATAGTTCCATTAATAGTAAAATAGGGGACACCCTTGGTGATCTAGTGGCTAAGATTACTCATTCCCAAGGCAGGGGGCTCAGGTTCCCTTCCCGATCAGGGAACTAGATTCCACATGCTGCGATAAGGATAGAAGGTCCCACATATGGCACTAAGACCTGGCACAGCCAAATAAATACATGAATAAAAATAATTTTAAAAATATATTAAAGGGAAGAATTATTATGTCTTTCACTTCTATCAGATATACCAAAAATTTTGCCCAGATATAAACACTTGCAATTGAACAATGAAAAGACGTGTTTGTAAGCAATCTAAGAAATAAAGGACATTTAATTTGAGGTGCTCATAAGTTATCCAAGTGGAGAAGTCAAGTGAAATGTTGGATAGGTTTATACAGAGCACAGAGGGCATAATTAGAAACCTGGGAGGCATCTTCATGAACACAAGGTAAGATACATTTTGGCTGTGTGGTTTGGAAAGAGAAAGAACCCATAACTCACTGGGCACATTATGGAGAATTCGTGGAGGAAACGGGCACTGGGGCTGTCATCTCAAAGGGAATTCTACTAGTGGGGATACTGGAGGAAGCTCAGAGTTACAGTTTGAAGAATCTCTTGGGAGTCCACTGCATTGATATATTGAAGGATGAGGATGGAGGGACAGTGATACTGACAGCTGAAGTGGGAAAGAAAGTGCATCTTCTACAGATCTTGTACAGGGAGCTGAAAATAACATGGTAAACTGGACTGGGAGGAAGACAAAGGAGTCAAAGGAAATTGAAGCTTTGATCCCACAAGTGAAAAGGGGTGTGAGCATCTGTTGGTTTGTGGAGGGGAGGGCAGAAGAGATGGGAAAAGGTGATGAGTTTAAAGGGGTTTTCCCAATGCCTCAGAGGTAAAGAATTCACCTGGAATGCAGGAGACACAGGAGACATGGATTTGATGTCTGGGTTGGGAAGATCCCCTAGAGGAGGAAATGGCAACCCACTCCAGTATTCTTGCCTGGAGAATCCCGAGGACAGAGAAGCCTGGCGGCCTACAGTCCATGGGGTTGCAGAGAGTTGGACACGACTGAAATGGCTGAGCTTGCAGGCGCACATGTAAGCCTGGTGAGCACAGAATGCCAGCAAGGTACCCAGAGAGAAATGCCCATTTCTGCTCCTCTAGAAAAAAAAATTGAAGTTTAGATTAGGGCTTTTGTTACAGAAGGATATTCCTAATGATAATTGGAAAAGACGTGGTTAGGAGAAGAGTGAGAAGAAAAAGCATAGCACTTCCCCAAGCTAGTGCTGAGGGGCAGGGCAGTCACTCAGACCCACAGAGCGCCATGCACACCGCACGGTGGGTCCCTGTGGCTCCCCATTCTCAGGACCTCGTTCTCCTCGTGCCTGTAAGACACTCAATAAACTGGAGAACTCCCCTGAAAGCTGACTGTGTCACCCAGAGGCCTCTCCTTGGCTGTGGCTTCGGCTGTCGTCCCCCTGAAGACCCCAGGGTCGCCCTCTGCTTTTTTGCATCACTGCTTCTCACGGTGGGTGGAGAGTCTCCCTGAGTTGCTTCCCTCTGCATGGATGAGGGTGGGGACACTTATTCGCTAATTTAGACCCCAGTTCTCTCCTGTCTTTCGTCTTGACTATTTGCACTACTCCTGTAAGCACTGGCCTGTAGGAGCGGGGTAGAGGAGGCTCCATAAATCATGCGGGGAGAGAGGCGTAAGGGCATATGAGGTGCACTGGCCACACTGGTCTCACCTCAGGGACACTGAAAAGTGGCACGAGCAGTAAGTGTGTACATCTGGGGGAAAGATTTATGCTTAGTAACCTCACACATTTCCTTAAAAAACGTTTTATTTAGTTATATATTTGAAAATTTTGGCTGCATCTGGCATGTGGGATCTTCATTCCCCAACCAGGGATTGAACTTACACTGCCTTGCACTGGAAGGCAGAGTCTTCACCCCTGGACCACTGGGGAAGTCTCCCCACACACTTCTGTTGTTTACGTTAAAATGAAAAAGTAAACGTTTTAGCAGGAAATGTGCCTGTTCAGTATGTCAAAAAACACCAGAGTGAATAAACTAATTCCAAGAAATGTTTCACTTAAGGGAGATGGTTTGGGCAGTAAGATACCGTGGGCCCTGCCTTGGGCATTGGTTCGCTCCCAGCAGACGTGGTTTGCTGTAATGTAGTATCTGTCATGGTCTGGCTGGATTTGTCCCCAGGAAAGTGACTGCGTCGTCACATCACACCTTGCAAGTTAAAATCACTCATGCTTCTTGCTTCTGACCCAGGGCCAGTGAAGCCTGCCTTTCCAGCAATGTCAAGATGTGAGTTTGAGGTATCATTCAGGCTTTTCTCACAAATTCCCGTTTCAGATTTCTCAAGGGGTAAAACACAGGTTTCATGTAAGTTGCTTTTTAGGTCACAGTCCTTAAGCACATCCCTCTTCTTGCCTCATTTTTCTTCCTTTTTGGACCGCAGTGCGACTGGTCTACTCTAATCCTTATCAGATGGCCTATCTTCATTTTCAGTTCCTGAGAAATAACTTGCTTCGTTCTCCAGTAGTATTCGTGCCTTAAAATCAAAGGTGCAAAAAGTGTATCTTTCCCAACTTTTGCGCGAGGCTCCTGGGACCTGTGTTCTTTGGGCCATTCTGCCCCATCTTCTCTGACCATCTTGCATCGTGGTAAGCCCAGCTTTCTGCTTCTCATCAGCCCTCACCTCCCCTGCCCTCTCTCCCACAGTCAGAGATTGATTCCCAGTTCTCTGGGAAAGAAAAATACCGTCATTCCCTGCTCACCACTCTGTGCTAAGGCTGAGAGCAGAGTGGGCCTTGATCCTTTCCCCAAGGAAGGAGGGAAGGGGGAGTCGCAGTACTGTGCTCAGGCTGCCGTCTGGAGCACCACAGGTTGGCAGCCTTCACCAAGAGCAAGTTCTTGTCTCACAGCTCTTGAGGCTCGGCATCCAAGATCAAGGCCTGGGCAGGACTGTTTCCTTGCAAGGTCTGAATGGAAGGCTCTGTTCCAGACCTCTCTCCTTAGTGTAGGGACGGTCATCTTCCCCCAGGACTCTTTTCTCTTCCCACGTCTTTATATCAAATTTTCTCTTTTCATAAGGAAGTCATACTAAATTGGGTCCCACCCAGACAACCTCCCTTTCACTTGATTTCCCCTGTAAAGATCCTCATTCCAAATAAAGTCACATTTTGAGGCAGTGGGGTTTAGGAATTCAATGTATGAAGTTGGGGTATTGAGGGAACACCATTCTGTCCCTAGCAGATCCCCATTTGAGCATGGAGGCTGGATCTGGGGTCAGGCTGAGCCCGAGTAAGAATCGACACCACCTTCAGGGTGAGCAGCTCGAGTGTGGGTCGCTGTTCCCTGGTGGTCTCTCAGACGAGGCTCAAGCTAGGCTTACCAGTCTGACAGTTGCCTTCCAGTATGGACAAGCTCAGGTCATAGTGTCTCTTTCAACTTGGCAAGGTGTCATATTTCTCATCTCTGTGGAGAATTACTGCTACTTTACAGCTACTGTAAGAGGCAATGAGAGAGGAGGGAGAAAACTCACGGAAGGATGTGACTCTGTACATCTTATGGGCTCCTGTTCCTTCTCATTCACTCCTCGCATCACGCCACAGATAAGGGTGAGAGCGTGCAGTGTGTGTCTTTCACATGAGTTTAATTATCCTTTAATGAAGACTTCCTCATCGTCGATCCCCATGCACTGCCACAACCCTGGCAGAATAAAGTGCTTCCTCCCATGGATACCTGCATTTCTTCATTTGAATATTCACCACATTACTATGATGATTTGTGTATGTATCTTTCAGCACACACTGTCAGCCTATTCAGGACTCTATTACAGAAATTCCATAGGCTGGATAGCTACAGAGATTTATTTCTCACAGTTCTGGAAAACTGGCAAGTTCTAGATCAAGGTGCCAAGACAGTCCGTGTCTGGTGAGGACCTACTTCCTGGTTTGTAGGTGGCCTTCTTGTCACTGCATCCTCACTTGCAAAAGAAGAGGGAGCTCCCTGGGATCTCTCTCTTTAAATTTTTTTTCACTTTTTTCTTTGGCTTTGTTGGGCCTTAGTTGCAGCACATGGGAATCTTCACTGTGTCACGTGGGTTATTTTGATGCAGTCCCTGCAGGCTCAGTAGTTGTGGCACACAGACCCAGTTGCCTCGAGGCATGTGGGGTCTTAGTTCCCCTGCCAGGGATAGAACCTGTGTCCCCTGCACCGCAAGGTAGAGTCTTGACCACTGGACCACCAGGCAAGTCGTCCCTTGAGGTGGGGCCCTCATGACCTAATCACTGTGTGCAAACACTGTTACACTGGGGATTAGGTTTCAACACAGGAACTGAGGGAGAAGCAAACATTCAGTTTACGTTTACAGCACTCTTTGCCTATTTATTCAATGTTTTTAACGTTAAGTGACAAAGTGAAAGAGTAAATAAGTGTCCATAATCAGAGAAGTTGGCTTACTATAAACTGTGATGCAGAGCTTTAGACATGTAACACATTACTGCAGTTACTGGAGGAAGAGACTGTGGGAGAAAACAGGTTCAAGGGTGAGCAGAAAAGGCAGAGAGAACTTTCAGCCCTAATGCGGGTCTGACCTCTGCGAGAGAGACCAGATGGAAGCATCTCAGGGAGCAGCCCCCTTCCCAGGAAGACTGAGCCAGACTCAACTCCTGGGGCATCCTTGAGCTAAAGCTGCTGTTCAAGGAGTCTCAAGCCTCTCAAGAGGAGGCTCTACCAGCATCTCTGCTAGGCTCCAACAACAGCTTGGAGGGCCTGGGGTAAGTGTGGCCTTGAGGCCAGCCTGGCGCTATCAAGGATTTAGAGCCCTGCAGCTGGGATTGTCCACTGTGCATCCTTTTAACTTTCTGCATATGATATTTTAACATATTGCAAAACCTTTTCTGACTGGAGAGAGACTGCTCCTCCAAGGGCTAGGCAAGTCTGCTGCTGCTAAGTCGCTTCAGTCGTGTCCGTCTCTGTGTGACCCCAGAGATGGTAGCCCACCACGCTTCCCCATCCCTGGGATTCTCCAGGCAAGAACACTGGAGTGGGTTGCCATTTCCTTCTCCAATGCATGAAAGTGAAAGTGAAAGTGAAGCCGCTCAGTCTTGTCTGACTCTTAGCGACCCCACGGACTGCAGCCCTCCAGGCTCCTCCGCCCGTGGGATTTCCAGGCAAGAGTACTGGAGTCTAAGAGATAGTAAAGAACTAGGCCCTGCCCTAGACGGTTCTTTCCATCCTGTCTTCCCTTGACCAGAAACCAGCTGTTCCCTGGGACGCGTCGGGGCCTGCGATAACTCCCTTTCTAGGACCTGCTGTGCTCTCTTGTGCCTCTTCTGAGTCCCACTGGGGAGCTGCACGTGAATACCCATCACACGAGAGAACACAGGACTGTCCGTCGCTGTTGCAGATGGTCTGAGAGGCACTGCTTCCCAGCGGCCACAATACAGAGTAATCATAATTAGCAGGTATGGGCATGTGCTGTGTGCTCAGTCGAGTCCACCTCTTCGCGACCCCGCGGGATTCTCCAGGCCAGAATACTGAAGCAGGTTGCCATTTCCTTCTCCAGTGCGTCTTTCTGACCCAGGAACCAGCCCAAGTCTACTGTGTCTCCTGCATCGGCAAGCGGCCTCTTCACCACTGCACCATGTCTCGGCCCTGGCTTGTGTTTTCTGTGCTCTGTCCCGTTACTGCTGACAGCAAGGCTGTGAGGTAACCTCAGTGCACAGAGGAGGAGGTAGGGGCCTTAAGTTTACATCTTCCCTCCACGCCTACTCCACCGAGCTGGCCAGAGCCCAGCTGGTATCCATGAGTCACTCAACTCCGATGCCAGGAACAAATACCCTGCATTGAGTTTCAGCGTCCGCCACAGTAGCAGCCCCGGCTCTGGACACACAGGATCCTTCAGCGGCTCAGCCTAGACCTGAGGGTAAGCACACATAACCTTCCGTGTCTGTGCACATTTGCTCTCTGCTCAGAACGAGCCTTCTGAAGTCTACCGACAGAGTGTGTGCTGCTGCCTGGGCTAACAGGAGTTAGCTTTATGTGACAGGAAGACTAATATCGGCCTCGAGCCATGTGCTGCTGGCGACCGAGTGTGGATGCTCTTTGTTAAGCTCCCGGGGTCTGGAAGGAAGCAGCTATGCTCTTGTTTAATTCCATATGAGCAGCTTTTTTATTTTTACAAATAGTCCTCTTGCTGTTAGGGAGTGAGTGAGCGACATAAATCATCATCCTGTCTCTGGCAGCCAGAATTTCTTGGGCATGGTCCTCATTAAAGTCTTTAGTTGCAGGGTTCCTGGAGACCTTCCTTTGATACCTAAAAACATCAAACTGAAAAAGCCATGGTGAGGAGGAGGAGGAGGAAAGGGGGTGGGGGGAGGACAGGCTGAAGCTCATGAGGACCCCAGAATTGCAGCTGGGGAATGGCACAGACAAACTAAAGTGATTCTTATTCACAGCTACAAAAAAAAAAAAAAAAGGCAGGAGCAGAGCAGCAAAAGCAATAAAACTTCCCTGCTGAACAGAATCCAATATGCCTACACAAAGAAGGGAGACAGCTACACAGGCGGCAAGGGTGGCTTCTCCGAGGCAATTCATGAAAAAAAAAAAAGGAAAGTTCTCTGAGCCTTTTCCTCCCCAGACCTCAGCCCAGCAGGCTGTGGCAATCAATGAACTAGCCTTTTCCTAAGGCCTTGTCTCCCTGCTGGGCGGGAATCCAATCCCCGGGCAAAGGTCACTGGGAATACCATCATGCTGTTGGCAGTGGCTGTTCATTCACAAAATGAGCTCCTTTGTGATAAAAGGAGGGAGAGCAGACTCGGGTTTGTGTGCATTCCAAGCTGGTGGAGGAGAGCTGCCAACATGCTAGGTCAGTGGGAACCCAGCAGCATACGCATCTCAGTTTACACGATTGATGTGGCCCTGCAGAACCATGCGCATGGAATTCCTATAAATCAAGTCGCATTTTAAATGCACTCAGGGAGCTGGCCATTTAAAGGGACCCTGCAGTGCATCTCTGGGAAAAGTGAAAAATCACTGCTGAATGGATCGATCTTGCCATGAGGTAACAAATATTTATTAAGTGCTTATCGTGTGCCAGGCCTAGCTCTAGGTGCCTTTCTTTCAATGGTGGTGGTTAGGGGTGTGAGCTTAAGAAAAACCTTTGGGAGGGTGGTTGTTGGTTTTGGTTAAACCAGCGTGAGCTGAGTACAGAAGGAGGAGGAGAGGTTGCAGCTGGCATCCACTAGGCCATCTCCCTTTGAGCAACTGGGCAATATTTCTCATTCATGAAGATAAGCTGAGCTCATTGTCTGTTTAAGGCCCAAAGCAAGAGGCTATGGCCAGAGGCTCAATGAAAAGATCAGGGCTTCCTATTAGAAAATATAATCAGAAAATATAACAGAATGAAGTTTCCAAATCAATATCTACCCATGTTAGAGGCAGTCATCTTTCTGTATGGTTCTTTAAAGGAAATTCAATGTCAAGCTTATTCATCCTAAGATCTTGTATATATCAAGCTTGGTGTTACATATATTTATATACAACCTGAGTCAAATTGTATCTCCAAGACAAACAAGGAAGTTCTAGACTCAAACATTTGGGAAATATAATGTCCTTGCAAACAGAACCTAAAATGATTGAGGCTGGGGCGGGGAAGAGGGGAACTTTTGCAGCAATGCAGATTCCACCTGGAGGTTAAAAGAGCGTAAATTCAGGTGTTAGACAGCCTGCACTAGAATCCCAGTTCTATCACATTGTTATATGACCTTGGGAAAGTAATTTATCCACTCTATGTTTTGGTTTGTTTCTCTGTGAAATGAGGATAAAAAAATAGAGTCTACTCACAGGATATCTGTGAGGACAAAAGGAAAAGTGACTTTACCGATTTCTCTGGTGGCACAGTAGATAAGAATGTACCTGCCACTGCAGAAGACACGGGTTCAACCCCTGGTCCGGGAAGATCCCACAGGCCACAGACCAACCAAGCCCATGTGCCACAACTGCTGAGCCTGTGTGCTGCAAATACTGTGCTCCGCAGCAAGAGAAGCCACCGCAATGAGAAAGAAAAGTAGCCCCAACTCACCACAACCAGAGAAAGCCTGCACAAAGCAACAAAGGCCCCAGGTAGTCAAAAATACACGAATTAAATAGATCAATAAAAGTGATATGCGAAAGAGAGAAACACTTAAAGAAAAGCGCCTTTACGTGTAGAGGTTTGGAAGAATACCTAATATATAGCACGTGCTCAATTAGTTAGTTATTGTGATGTTGGAGTTCATTTAAGAAACAAGCCCTGGACATATATTGCATGGTTTAAGAGATCCAACTTCTTGGCAGTAGCTGATTTTCAGTGGATGTGGCATTATTAAGAAGGGACCATACATGCTCTAAAATCTTACCACTGTTAGAAGCACACTGTTTGTGTCCAAAGGGAAAGGAACACCGAGTAAGCCATGTGTGACCTTTGCAGACATTATTCTGAGAAACATCCTTGGCATCTGGAATGGAAAGGGATCTTTGGGTCTAATCTCTTAATGTCTAAAGAGGAAAAGAAAAAAAAAAAAAAAACAACTCAGATGCAGCAAGAGGATATACATCTTCTTGGTTTAAAAAAAAAGACAAAAATTTGACTCTCTGACCTTCCCATCTAAGATGCACACTTCACAGTGGCAGTTTGAAACTTCTTAGAGAGCTTCCCAGGTGTAATCTATCGGCCCCCAGACTCACAGGGGGCAGATAGAGACCAAAGAAAGAGGCAGACCACTCCAGGTTTGTATGTGACAGGTTTAACAAGAAAAGGAACTTATGAGACTTGTCTCACATGGCTGCAAAATGAATAGATCTCTGCATCTGCCCACCAGAATCTTAAACGCTTATAAAGAGGCCTTAACTGGGCTCAGTCACGTAGACCATCCAGATGGTCTCAAAATCACATTTCTATGTCAAGGCTGTGTCCTTGGGGCAGCTTCTGGGAATAGGGAAGGTAAGAAGTACACATATTCCAAGGACAGAGGAGGGAGTAGGGAACCACCAATTACCTACATCCAGCTTGTGGGTCAACCAGTGGTCATGTCTTCCTGATGACCTCCACCAATGCCCCATAAGAAAGGATATTATTACCTTTCTTGTGGTAAGTAGCATGGGGTGGGGGTGGGAGGGTGGAGAGGAGAATCATTGTATACTTTGTCCAAATAGAAAGAAAGGCAGATAAGGAACAATGAGGTTTAGTGAGACAGTTCTTGTTTTTATGGGTAAAAGTTTGTTCCAAAGTTCTAAGGAGGGCTAATGAGTGCTCTAGAGTCTTACCACTATTAGAAGCACATTATTTGCTTCTAAGGAGACAGTTGGCAGTAACCATGTCCTCATCTGACAAAAGCTGCGAAGAATACAGTGAAAAGTGTGGGCACTGCTGACGTGGTGCTGGCCTTTCCCACGCCTGGAGGAAACTTGTCACTGGACAGACCTAGCTAACACTCGTGGTGGTTATACCATACCGGGGGATGGTAATTAGCATGGATGAGAGATCCACTGTGGGACATGCCTGCAGTGGCACACCAGCTCTGCTCGTGTGGACCATTACAGAGGTGGGATTGTGGCAACTCAACTTGAGCCTCTTACCATGAGCAGGGAAGATTTAGGGGAAATAAATCCACACTGGCCAAGTGGTTGTGGGTTTACCACGAGCAGAAAGAATTCTTTTTACCTATAGCAATTCTGTAAGCTGCACATGTTCCCCAGATGCCATCTCCTTAAATGTTCTGTATTAAAATGGAATGTACTGAGATAATGTCTCTTGGAATCTCTCGGGCAGAACACAGATCCCAGGGAATTCCCAGAGACCTCCTCTTCCATCTAGGCAGGATTCATGCTGCCTCAAAGAATCTCCCTCTCAGGTCTTCTAAAACATGTCTTCCCCAGCTCTGAAGCACAGATCTGACCTCATTCATAACCAGTAGCAAAGTCATCTCTGTCCCAGGGCTCCCCCAGCATTTTTTCCAATCACGCCCCCCCTTAATGTCCTCCCCCTCCAATGGCCTAGGAGCCACTGGTGAAGTACCCCAGCTACATGTAGCCACATTTAAAAGTTAAAGCCACAGCATTCAAGGTACAATAAGCAAAAAAAAAAAAAAAAAGCCGTCTCAAGTGAAAATAGAAATAGATAAATAAAGCTTGGGCTGCCTGATTCCAGAGTAAGATAAAATCAAAGTCCAGATGACAACGTCAAGAATTGGATAGACAAAAGCATAGTGCAATTCAAAACTATATGGGATAAAACTTCAAATGCCACAGAAGGCAAGCAGGAAAGCTGGGAGCCTCCCCTTATGGGGCCCACTAGGAGGTGGCCAGCATAACAATGGAAACAGAGAAAGGGTAAATCAGGTTGATTTCCCTCCCCCTGCAGAACGATCCATGTGGGGAAGCTTGAAAGGTGGAAAAGTACAGCCAGGTATCTGAAAAGATGCGCTGGGTCAGGGAGGTAGTTTGGCAGTGAAATGTGGCTTTGAAATTCTTTGGGTTGATATTCAAAGAATGAAAGTCAGAGGCCAAGCTGCGGGGTGGGTGTCAGTCCTGACTTTCTTGTTAACCAGAAGCAGGAGGGCAAAACTTCCTGAGGTGCCCAGAGGGACCCTAGCATTCTGCAGAAGCATGGACATCCGTGGGTTGAATTCAAGGCTCCAAATTTCCAGAAAACCAGTCTGAGTCCTGCACTAGAAGGCACATGGTCATTCTCTGGATTCTTGCCTTTATTTTCACTCTGCCTGCAGGAAAAGCAATGAGCCCACTGGCCTGGTGACAAGGGGCTCAGTGCCTCTTCTCTCTGCATGCAGAAGAAATCCTAAGAAGGGGTTTCGATATCGAATGGGGTGGACTTGACACAGGGAAGAAATACAAATGAGGTCTGGAAATACCACTGGACTGCAAACTTTTGAAAAATAAGGGTGATGTCATTCTCATTTTTTATGCCCTTGCTGGGCTTGGCTTAGAGTTCATATTCTGTGGGCAGCTATTGAATTGAATGAGTCTTAGAGGCAGTCCCTCTAAGGTTGGAGTTTATCTTTGCACTTATTCATGGTTTAGGCAAGCTTGTTCATATCTCTGAGCCCCAACTTTTTCATCTTCAAAGTAACAACAATGATCCTGCACAGAGTTGCGACGAGGATGATACAGAAAGAGTTTTCTCTGTAGTTTGGCACACAGAAAACTCAGCAAAAGGTAGCCTTCATTGTCATCATCCTCTCCTAGTTCTCAGCTCAAGTCTGTCATGGATATATTTGTAGGTAGTGACTGACATTTCTGTCCACCTGTCCCATATGTAACAACAGCAGTGACTATCAAGCCTCACCCCATCTCCCCAGCTGAGTTCTAGAAAGGATTTCCTCCTCTCCCAGGCTGCTACTGTCTGAAACGCCCATGCCTTCTCCCTGTTGGTGTCTTGCCTTCTCTCTCCACCGTGGACCATAGAGCTGTCTAGGAGTCCTGCTCCTTCAGCCAATGCCCACTAGGGGGCAGGACTGGCTGCAAAGGGGACAGGAGAGACGAATCCCAGCCCACTCCCTCTTCCACACCTTCCATGTCAAAGAGCTTCCAGAGCCTCCCAGGCCTGAGTGCTGGTTTCTCTCCCCTTCACGCCCACATGCCCATCCACTCCTATGAGGAAAAGCCCAGAGTCAAGCCCGTCTGGGTTTTCCCCTCCCCAGTCCTGCACACCACTGCATGCCTCCACACCTCTAGAACCCACTGTGATTCCCCAGGTGGCTTTCCCTCTGGGGTGAATTCCTCTGGGAAGCTGGGTGAAAAGAAAAGGGAGTGCCCTTGAGGAAGAAGGCTTCTTAAGCTTTGTCTGCTTCCTGTTTTTGTTACAAAGGGTATAAGCTTAATTGCTTCAGTTGTATCTGACTCTTTGAGATCCCCTGGACTGTAGCCCACCAGGCTCCTCTGTCCATGGGATTCTCCAGGCAAGAATATTGGCATGGGTAGCCATTCTCTTCTCCAGAGGATCTTCCTGACTCAGGGATAGAACTCGCGTCTCTTACAAACCCTAACAAGAGCTCATCAGTGAGTAGAGCTGGCCTTGTCAGGGAGGAGGGAGTGAGAGAAAGCAGGACACCAGCTTCTGTTTATCTTCGAGACAGAGCTGGTTGAGCGCCGCCAAGGATATGCTACCACAGCAGCAGCCGGGGACAAAGCAAAGAGGAACAGGGGGCTCATTCCGTGCGATCTTGTTGTTTTTGCTCAGTCACTCAGTCATGTCCAGCTCTTTCTGACCCCATGGACTGCAGCACACCAGGCTTCCCTGTCCTTCACCATCAGAGTGTGCTCAAGCTCATATCCATTGAGTCGATGATGCCGTCCAACCATCTCATCCTCTGTCATAATATTGAGGAGAAGGGAAAGCAGAAGACAAGGACTGAGCAGGACATCCTCTTAGGTAGAATTCTCCTCATCTCTCCCCACCCACCACCATCTTTGCCCCCTTAGAGCTCCACTAACCCAAGCCCTCAGAGTCACCACTTGTGGCCTCTGAGCTGACAGTCCCGTCTCATCATCCAGTCAGATGCATCAGGAGAGGAGAGAGAAAAGCTCTCCATCTCCCTGCCTGGCTCATGCAAGGGTAAAACATACATTTCTCTCACCCAAGTTGAACTCAGGAACATATTTGCCAAGGAGTTATCGGGAGTCACAGCAATTAAGCTCAATGATTAGGATCCCAAGAGCCTAGAAACCTGAGCATGCTTGAAACGGCACGTACCCTTAAGATCAAACAAAGCCCAGAAACCTGTGCAATATCATATTTTCTGTTATTATAGTAACAATCACATGGAAAAGAAGACCAATCTACCAAACTTGGGATAAGACTAGAAGGAACAATGTCTTTCATAAGAACACACACAAAATAAGCTCAAAATGGACTAAAGACCTAAATGTAAGACTGACACTTTCATCCCCTCATGTATGCAAAGCTATGACCAATCTTTCATTTATTCTGCACCAAGTGCTCAGAGTTCTTTTAAAACATGGTTATGCTGAAAGGACTGAACAATGTAATCTGGGCCATCATCTGCTTCTGGATAAGACTTTTCTCAAGTTATTCTAGGAATCAGTTCAGTTCAGTTCAGTTACTCTGTGTGTCCAACTCTTTGCAACCCCATGAACCGCAGCACACCAGGCCTCCCTGTCCATCACCAATTCCCAGAGCTTAGTCAACTCATGTCCATCGAATCAGTGATGCCATCAAACCATCTCATCCTCTGTCATCCCCTTCTCCTCCTGCCCTCAATCTTTCCCAGCATCAGGGTCTTTTCTAATGAGTCAATTCTTCACATCAGGTGGCCAAAGTATTGGAGTTTCAGCTTCAACATCAGTCCTTCCAATGAACATAGAGGGCTGGTCTCCTTTAGGATGGACTGGTTGGGTCTCCTTGCAGTCCAAGGGACTCTCAAGAGTCTTCTCCAACACCACAGTGCAAAAGCATCAATTCTTTGGTGCTCAGCTTTCTTTATAGTCCAACTCTCACATCCATACATGACCACTGGAAAAACCATAGCCTTGACTAGACGGACTTTTGTTGGCAAAGTAATATCTCTGCTTTTTAATATGCTGTCTAGATTGGTCATATCTTTCCTTCCAAGGAGTAAGCGTCTTTTAATTTCATGGCTGCAATCACCATCTACAGTGATTTTGGAGCCCAGAAAAATAAAGTCAGCCATTGTTTCCCCATCTATTTGCCATGAAGTGATGGGACTGGATGCCATGATCTTCGTTTTCTGAATGTTGAGCTTTAAGCCAACTTTTTCACTCTCCTCTTTCACTTTCATCAAGAGGCACAGCGGCTGCCACGGCGCAAGAGCACAGCCGAGAGGAGCTACCCAGCGCCCGAGGGCAGGGGTAGCAGCAAAGAGGAGCTACCCCACATCAGAGGTTAGGAGCAGCAGCTGTGCTTTGCTGGAGCAGCCATGAAGAGAGACCCCATGTCCAAGGTAAGAAAAACCCAAGTAAGAAGGTAAGCACTGAGAGAGGGGATCAGAGGGCAGACGGACTGAAACTACAGTCACAGAGTCCTAGCCAATCTGATCACACCGACCACAGTCTTGTCTAACTCAATGAAACTAAGCCATGCCCATGGGCCACCCAAAACGGGCAGGTCATGGTGGAGAGGTCTGACAGAATGTGGTCCACTGGAGAAGGGAATGGTAAACCACTTCAGTATTCTTGCCTTGAGAACCCCATGAACAGTATGAAAAGGCAAAAAGATAGGACACTGAAAGATGAACTCCCTAGGTCAGTAGGTGCCCAATATGCTACTGGAGATCAGTGGAGAAATAACTCCAGAAAAAATGAAGGGATGGAGCCAAAGCAAAAACAACACCAAGTTGTGAATAGGACTGATGATGGAAGCAGGGTTGGATGCTGTAAAGAGCAATATTGCATAGAAACCTGGAATGTTAGGTGCATGAATCAAGGCAAATTGGAAGAGGTCAAACAGGAGATGACGAGAGTGAACATTGACATTCTAGGAATCAGTGAACTAAGATGGCCTGGAATGGGTGAATTTAACTCAGATAATCATTATATCTATTACTGTGGGCAGTAATCCCTTAGAAGAAATGAACTAGCCATCATAGTTAACAAAAGAGTCCAAAATACAGTACTTGGATGCAATCTCAAAAATGACAAAATGATCTCTGTTCGTTTCCAAGGCAAACCATTCCAGCAATAGATTTATTTAAATCTTGCTCTGAATAGAAACATTCAATTGTGCTCAAGACTGTTGAAGCCGCAATAAAATATTTTAGGGCAGGGAAATGGATTCAAATCTGAGCTTTGCCATGTACCAGCTCTGTGATTCTGGGCAGTTTAGTCATCCACTCTGTGCCTCCGTTTCCTCAGCTGTAAAATAAGGCTCTGGTGAGGGTTGAGTTATTGTATGTCAAGTTCTTAGAATAGTGTCTGGCTCAGTGATGATAGATACTACTATTTTACACTGACTGTTGAAGCCGCAATAAAATATTTTAGGGCAGGGAAATGGATTCAAATCTGAGCTTTGCCATGTACCAGCTCTGTGATTCTGGGCAGTTTAGTCATCCACTCTGTGCCTCCGTTTCCTCAGCTGTAAAATAAGGCTCTGGTGAGGGTTGAGTTATTGTATGTCAAGTTCTTAGAATAGTGTCTGGCTCGGTGATGATAAATACTACTATTTTACACTGTGTGTGTGTGTGTTAGTCACTCAGTCATGTCTGACTCTTTGTGACCCCATGGACTGTAGCCCGCCAAGCTCCTCTGTCCTTGGAATTCCCCAGGCATAAATACTGGCTACTGCTGCGGCTGTTAAGTAGCTTCAGTCGTGTCTGACTCTGTGTGACCCCATAGATGGCAGCCCACCAGGCTTCCCTGTCCCTGGAATTCTCCAGGCAAGAACACTGGAGTGGGTTGCTATTCTCTTTTCCAGGGGCTATTTTACTCTACTCTGAAGGAAATGTAGTAATCTCAATATTTCCAGAAAGCAGTATGGCAATATTTATCAAGAACCTTAAAGCTTACCATTTGTCACAATGATTCTAATTTCTAGAAATTCACCCTAAAAAAATAACTGGAGAGGCAGACACACACATAGATACAACAATAGCCATTGCAGTATGAATTACCAAACAGAGCCAACCAGGAGTTGCTGTATACCAAGTCCAACACCAGGGAACCTGTTAAATAGACAGAAGTATACCAATTGGATAGGTTATTTGCATAGTTACTAAACCTCATGTTTTCAAATAATACTTATTAATGTCATGGGAAATAATGATGATTAAAAAAGGAAAGAGCAAAATAAAATATAGTTTTATTACATAACCCACAATGACAGACCTTGGTTATAGTTACCAGGCAAGGGCTAATGCCCATGTCTTTTTGGACAGAGCTGAACTAATGGTCAGTGGAGAATTCTTCACAATATGTACATTCAGTCTAACAGAGTAGACAGAGGACTGGCAGATGACTACAAGGATCATACTAACATGCTCATGAGTCCTTAGCTAAGTCGATGCTCTTAGACAACAAGTAAAAGACGTAGAGAGATCATATGATGTCCTCAAAGTAACTCTGAGACTCTCCTGGCTCATGGGAAAACATGCTATGATCAACTAGTGAAGTCTGTCATTGACTCAGGAGAGTGTGTGCAATACATATAATATTTGCCATCCCTGGTACTGGTGATAAGGTGGCCAAGGAATCAAAGAATGATAATTTTATCTAAGAAAAATGTCAAAGAAGTTTCCAGATTCTTAATGGAATTGGCCTAGAATCTTTAACTTTAAAAATATATAAATGTCATACCAAAACATGGGCAGCAACTGGAAAGGCTTGATTGAAAGAAAAACAGAAAAGCCAAGCAGGTTAGACTGGAGATAGGAAGTGGAGGACTAGACCACATAATTCACTCCATTTGTTGGGAGGTTGTGAAAAGCCAGGGCCTGCGGTGATGGTGGTCAGGGCTCAGGAGGGTGCTGATACCAGGAGTCAAAGCAAGGATTATCAAGCATTCTTCAGCACTGGGAGCATTTAATCTTCCCAACTCCCTTATATGGTAGAAACTGTGTTTCCTATTTTACCAATGAGGAAAGTGAGGCTCAAATATTTTTAAGGTCACCCAGTTAGAAATTGCCTGGAGAAGGAAACGGCAACCCACTCCAGTATTCTTGCCTGGAAAATCCCATGGACGGAAGAGCCTGGTAGGCTACAGTCCGTGGGGTCGCAAAGAGTCAGACATGACTGAGCAACTTTCTTTCTTTCTAGTTAGAAATTGTAGGGCTCTCTTTAGTCACAGGTCTGTCAGATGCCAAGAACTAGAAGGTTTCTCCAAGCCCCTATCCCAGTTCTCTCTGACAGGAAGGTAAAACCTGCTACATTGTGGATTATGGGAGGATCTTTCCATGGGATAAAAAGCAAGAAAAAAGATCGAAGATCGAAAGATTCCCAGCTTGACTGTTTCTCCACTCTGCGCTCATACTGTGCTTCTTTTCTTTTGTTGGCTGTGCTGGGTCTTGGCTGCTGTGCGCAGGCTTTCTCTAGTTGTGAGGAGCAGGGGCTGCTCTGCTGCGGGGCGTGGGCTTCTCTTGCTGAGGAGCAGGGGCTCTAAGTGTGCAGGCCGTGGTGGTTGCAGCCCTATAGCATGGGTTCAGTACTCGGGGCACACAGTCATAGTAGCTCCTCGGCATGTGCTGTCTTCCCAGACCAGGGATTGAATGCTTGTCCCCTGCATTGGCAGGTGGATTCTTAACCACTGGATCACCAAGGAAGTCCCTCACACTGTATTTCATTATCAATTATATAATTTGGCTGCATCAATTAAATAACAAATTTCAAATAGCCACACACTGATCGAAACAATATTTAATCTTCAGAACCACCCAAATAGGTATTACCATCCTGTCAATTTTGCAAACGAGGAAAACACATACAACAGTCTTTTGCAAAAGGCACTGGGGTGCAATGACGGTGAAGAGAGCCCTGGAAGGGTTTATCCTGTAGGGTGGGAGGTGAAGTGTGTACTGAGAGCGTCAGAGACGGGGTAGGTGGGGGCGGAGGAGCCTGTGTGCTTGCAGGTGCTAAACAAGCCGAGACCAGACCCGAGACCTGACCCAGCCCGAGGCTTTTCTCACCACGGACTCAGCAGCAGGGTCCCCAAAGGCCAAATCCAATTCAGTAAACACAGACTTCTGGGAAGCAAGTGCGCTTGCTTTCCTTCAGTGTCAGCTGGAGGTTGCATTTGCCTTGAGTACTAAAACGTTCTGCAGAAAGGCCAAGTGCAGAAATCTGTGTCTGAGATTTTCTACTTTTACAAGAAGAATGACCATGTGGGGCACTCAGCCAAGGTCAACCTGGAATTGGAAGGCTGAGCCCAGGCTCAGCAGAGCCAGAGCCACGGTGGAAAGCTCCAGGCGCTGGGAGGGCAGGGACGGGGCGGCTAGAGTAAAGGGCCAAGTGTGGGAATGTTTATTGAAAAGAACGT
Source organism: Madoqua kirkii (assembly GCA_006408675.1). Classification (NCBI taxonomy): domain Eukaryota; kingdom Metazoa; phylum Chordata; class Mammalia; order Artiodactyla; family Bovidae; genus Madoqua; species Madoqua kirkii. The sequence continues at coordinate 22,893 of SJYC01147693.1, forward strand.
GCTGGGGAGAACCCAGCCCTCACACCTCGGGGACTGGGGAGCTGGCCGTCTGGAGCAGAGAGCCCTGCCAGATAAGTTCAGCCGTTTCCACTTCATAAAGTTCGTGGTACAAAAATGAATGGCAAACCCAGCTACGAATGTGATTTCTGAAAGGAGATTATTGAAAAGATAGGTTCGCTTTTTCAGATTTCTCTTCTGGTGGTCAGGAGCAGGGAAGTAGGGAGAAAATTTCCAGAACACTTGCAGACATCCTTGTCCCATTCCAGAAACCATGATGTCCTCACTGCAGGGCAAGGGGGCACCACATCTTCCAAGGTTTCTCAAGAGAAGGAGAGGGCTGAAACCTGGGCCAAAATGAACCCACGAGTCTGGATCTGGCTGCCAGAAGACAGTGGGAAAAGGCAAGGGTGATCCCAAAATTATATGACCCCAGTTTGCCCTCTGGGTGATGGAACTTCAAGGCTTACATTAAACAGGCAGCTCAAGGAAGAGCTACACTGATTACATATCTAATTTGCTGTCACTATCCTCATGTTATCACTGTGGCTTTCTCAGATCACTCTCAACTCTGAATACCCAAATCTACTTTCCCTGATGAGTTGGTTTGAATTTTTTTCTTGGCACTGGTTTCATTTTCTTACTTCCTGTCAGCCTCACTTCTTAGATCTTTGCTGGTGCTTTTGGTGTCTCCGAAACTCCCAAATGTACAGAAACTTTTTCTAGACTGCAGTCTTCTGGTCTTTCTCTCTCCTGATCACTCAGATGATATATCAAATCGTCTGACATTGCTGCTTCTGGATATATATAGCTCAGCTTTTCCCCCCTTGATCTTTTTCACTGTGTTCAGGGCTAGGGTAAAGTGAAGTCATCACAATTGCTCTTTCAAGCTTAAGGAATTTGATAAATGAAGTCGTGTGGGGTCCTGGCAGGCAATGTGCTTAAGCAAAGAACAATGACCATCTGTGGACCAGTCTCCTTATCCCTTTATTATGGCACATACTCAAGTTCAAATTGCTTTGTTAACCTTCTTTGTGTGTTTCTCTCTTTTTGTATTTCAGCTTTATACAATTATTCCCAAATCTTGCAAACTGACAGTGAGGGAGAGTAATTTGAAAGGACTGCTCAACTTCAGTCTTTTGAACATTTGCACCATAGCTGCATTTTTCTAATTTCCTGGCATCTACTCTATTCTCTTGGACTTTTAAAAAACAATTGTGAAAGGATGAATAAAGATAATAACTGTTTCCACCAATACTCTTGAACCATCCTTTGGATTTTCTATTTTTGGACAGTTTAGATGTTAAAAATTCATACGATATCTAGCAATGCTTCCAAAAGAAAGACACACAAAGACCTAATGAAGAGCAAGGAACAGGTATAGATGTGTATATTGTTTCTAAATATAGAGGCTAATGACTGGAGGGAAAAGAAAGTAAATTAATTAATCATCCTTATGTTCATAATTACAGAATTGATTTTGGCCGCTACATCAGATTGGGAAACAAAATAAAGTCAAATGTTAAAATTTTTGTTTCAAAGAAAATGTCTTGTCTTTTTATCTAGAGAGTATCCCTTTTCCCCCCATCCCTGAGGCCCTTTCCCCTCTTGTGGTAAATAGAAAACCTGAGGATCAGTTCTGTTAATTGCTCCAGTGAAGTCTGTTTCAATCCTCAGAGGAGATATAGGTTCTAGAGCTGCAGAAGGTATCCTCCTCCTTCATGGCATAACCGGTCACCAGCCGAGTTTGCTGCAGTGGGTGACCAAGACATGCTTTGTCCTCTCTGTGGAACTGTAGCTGAGGTGTGCCCCTTTGAAGTGGCAGTCCTGCTACTGCCCACAAAAGCTTTGTGGGCTGAAGTGATGCTTTTATAAACTGAAACATTTTCCCCTTTGCCAGGGAAAGCCAGAACTGCTTTTTGTTTTCCACTGGAATTTCTCTGAATTAACAAGTTAATTTGGGGAGAATAAACATCTTTTCAATACTGGATCTTCCCATGGAAGAATATGATATTATCTCAGTTTACTTAAGGTTTCTAGTATATCCTTTAGTACAGTATTATAATTTTCTTCACATAGGTCTTCTGCATTTATTGTTAGATTTGTTCCTATGTACTTTGTTTTTGTTGCTTTTGTGAATATGGTCTTTCTTTCCTTTATATTCTCTAAGTGAATATCACTATACATCAGACCTTTTATATCTGATTACCTTGCTGAGCTTTTTTTTTTTTTTTTTTTAGTTCTAGTGGTTTTTCACTTGAACTTCTCAGACATTCTATATAGATAATGTTCTCTTCATTTCCATCTTTCTACATTTTTTTTCTTATCTTATTGCAATAGCCGGGACCTTCACCACTATGTGGCATCTTGCAGTGATAGCTGGCATCATTGCCTTATTTCTGCATCTAGGGGTCTACTTTAGTGTTTCACCAGCAACCATATTATTTGCTGTAGTTTTATTGTAGAAATTTTCTATGAGGTTTTAAAAAGAGAGAGCTTTTATATCCCAAATGTTAGGATTTCTTACCAGGAAATATGTTGAGTTTTACTAAATGCAAAATCTCATGAAATACAGGGTTTTCATAACAACTGTTGATAATTCAGAATAAAGATTATCTTACTACAGTTTTTTTATGTTTTTACAACCTTTCCAAATTGATCAGTAATTGTATCAAAGTGTTTATAAATTAATGTCCTTCTTGGGGAAAGTAGACCTTTTCAATCCATTTTAGAGTTGTTAGCAGGGCATAATGAATAATATGAACCACTGTCTTACACGATGTCCATGATAACAGAGTCATATTTTTAAGATAGCTTAAATTGTGAATACTAAAATCCCAATTACAGGTGTTATTTCATGTTCTGATGAAAATAATCTCAAATCCTATATTTACAAATCTAATCAGTTTCTTCATTCTGAGTCTTGAAATTCTTTCTCCTTTCACAATATATCTTGTCTCCCTCAAACTCTTAACTCCCCAATTCCAAAAAAGGACCAGCTAGAAAGAAAATTTCAGTTCTCCTTTATACCTAAAAATCATACTTCACTTAAAACAAACAATTGGTAAAAATCCAGACCCAACGGGGATGGAACACTCAACAGCTTTGCCTTTCATGTGGAGAAGAGGGAAATAGGCTGTTACAGAATGGGGACCAATATTAGCCAATGTCTGGAAATGTCAAAACGATTAACATGAAATACTAAACTCATGTGAAATCAGTGCTCTAATGGTGTAACTCCTGAATGCTCTCTGTACCATATTGCACACCAGGATTAAGAAAACAGCCCTCGAGTGTTTCACAATAGTGCCCTCTTCACAGCTGACCCAGTGTGCTTTCCAAAGTCCTTAATTCTGCCACTTTCAGCATCCCTGTCTCTGAGGATTTATGATGTGTTGCCAATATTATTACTTTCCCTGCTTCCACCCCTTCCACCCCAAATATTTCAGGCATTGTAAGTAACACATTTCCACATAAGAGCGCTGAAAAGTCAAGAAGCAGAATTTCTCAGCAAGAAGAGCTGTAGGTAAAGGGGCTCCCCCTTTGCCTTCTAAGCTGACATATGAGAGGCTCTGTACACTATTGAGAAAGATGGAAGAGGGAACAAGGATATCCCAAGGAAAGATAAGGATGCTTAAGAGAGGAAACTGGCCTTCGTTTCCCAATATGGTGAACACCAGGCCAGCTCTGGGAGCAACAGACCTCCCTTGATTGCCTTGCTGCTGCTGCTGCTGCTGCTGCTGCTAAGTCTCTTCGGTCATGTCCGACTCTGTGTGATCCCAGAGAAGGCAGCCCATCAGGCTCCACCATCCCTGAGATTCACCAGGCAAGAACACTGGAGTGGGTTGCCATTTCCTTCTCCAATGCAGGAAAGTGAAAAGTGAAAGTGAACTCACTTAGTCGTGTCTGACTCCGCGACCCAATGGACTGCAGCCTACCAGGCTCCTCCATCCATGAGAGTTTCCAGGCAAGAGTACTGGAGTGGGGTGCCATTGCCTTCTTGATTGCCTTAGCAAGAACTGAACGTCTGTACCTCTAGGCCTGTGGGATACTCGGCAGCATGAAAGCTTTATTTACAAACATCATCACTGTGAAGACTTTTATATTGGAGAACCAACCAGTTCTTCTAGTCTCCCATCACTTTTGTAAGGAGTAAATGATTGACATTATGACATGGCTTTTCATGACAAATTTCCTCTGATTCTTCTAGAATCGAATTACTATTATCATATTATCACTTATTTTCTCTCTGAATACATGTACACATGTGCACACACACACACACACACACACACACACACCCTTCAGGCTCTTTTGTACCCTTTCCATATAAACAAATGCTTGTTGGCTGGCTGACTTGTGACTCCCTTGTTGATAACGCAAAGCAAAAGTAGATCAAAAATGGCTGCTGGGTAATACTCTACTCTCACCTGTTAGATAATTTCAGCCAGAAACCATTCTAGCTCCTGCATCAAACTGTGGCCTTTGTAGTAGATGCTGTGTTGCCATACCCAATCATTGCTGTTCAGTTACAAAGTCATGTCCGATTCTTTGTGACCCCATAAACTGCAGGATACCAAGCTTCCCTGTTCTTCACTATCTCCCAGTTCAGTTCAGCCACTCAGTCATGTCCAACTCTTTGAGACCTCATGAATTACAGCACGCCAGGCCTCCCTGTCCATCACCATCTCCCAGAGTTCACTCAAACTCACATCCATCGAGTCAGTGATGCCATCCAGCCATCTCATCCTCTGTCGTCCCTTCTTCCTCCTGCCCCCAATTCCTCCCAGCATCAGAGTCTTTTCCAGTGAGTCAACTATTCTCATGAAGTGGCCAAAGTACTGGAGTTTCAGCTTTAGCATTATTCCTTCCAAAGAACACCCAGGGCTGGTCTCCTTTAGAATGGACTGGCTGTATCTCCTTGCAGTCCAAGGGACTCTCAAGAGACTTCTCCAACACCACAGTTCAAGAGCATCAATTCTTCAGCACTCAGCTTTCTTCACAGTCCAACTCTCACATCCATACATGACCACAGGAAAAACCATAGCCTTGACCAGACAGACCTTTGTTGGCAACATAACGTCTCTGCTTTTGAATACACTATCTAGGTTGGTCATAACTTTTCTTCCAAGGAGTAAGCGTCTTTTAATTTCATGGCTGCAGTCACCATCTGCAGTGATTTTGGGGCCCCCCAAAATAAAGTCTGACACTGTTTCCACTGTTTCCCCATCTATTTCCCATAAAGTGATGGGATCAGATGCCATGATCTTCGTTTTCTGAATGTTGAGCTTTAAGCCAACTTTTTCACTCTCCTCTTTCACTTTCATCAAGAGGCTTTTTAGTTCCTCTTCACTTTCTGCCATAAGGGTGATGTCATCTGCATATCTCAGATTATTGATATTTCTCCCGGCAATCTTGATTGCAGCTTGTGCTTCTTCCAGAGCAGTGTTTCTCATGATGTACTCTGCATAGAAGTTAAATAAGCAGGGTGACAGTATACAGCCTTGACGTACTCCTTTCCCAATTTGGAACAAGTCTGTTGGTCCATGTCCAGTTCTAACTGTTGCTTCCTGACCTGCATATAGGTTTCTCAAGAGGCAGGTCAGGTGGTCTGGTATTCCCATCTCTTGAA
>SJYC01147695.1:0-78535 GCA_006408675.1 Madoqua kirkii
TGGAGCAGCTCTATACAGTCAGTAAAAACAAGACCGGGAGCTGACTGTGGCTCAGATCATGAACTCCTTATTGCCAAATTCAGACTTAAATTGAAGAAAGTCTGTCTCTTATACACATCTGATTCAGGGAAAATACTATTTTGAGGGAAAATTATAATAGAAAAGAAGAAAGGGAATTAGTAAGTTAAACATCCAATTTAAGAAGTTAGGAAAAAGCACCCAAATAAAGCAGAATGAAAGAGATAATACAAAATAAGAGCTAGAATGTCATAAACAGAAAACAAAGATACAATACAGAAGATTGCCAAAACCAAAACTTGGTTGTTTCAAAAAATAAAATCTTTGGTATTTTAGTCAAGAAAAAAAGAAGCCACAATTAAAATACAATAGGAGTGAAAAGAAATACATAAATACAGACAAGGCAGACACGAAAAAGAATTAGTGAACATTATGAACAACTTGATATCTATAAATTTAAATACATAGTTACAATGAACAGATTCTCAGAAAAATTGAGCTTAATAAAAATGAAATCAGGAAGTAGAAAGTCTGAAGGGTTCTATAACCACTGAAGAAATAAAATAACTGGTTAAAACAATTCCACAAAGAAAACATTAGGCCCAAATGTTATTACAGGTGAACTCTACCAAACTATCACAGAACAAATCATTCCACTCTATTACAAACTCTCCTGGAAAAACTGAAAAGAATGGGAAATACCCTGACTAACTGTATAAGATCTGTAAACTGTAACGCCCAAAGCAGCTAAGGACAGAATAAACAGGAAAAACTGCAGGATACTTCCACTCATAAACCCAGAGGTCAAAAACCTTACCCCAAATATTGAGGAACCAATTCTGCCAAACTGAGTTTATCTTAGAAACAAAAGAATGGTTTAACAATGGAAATCCTATACATGTAAATGCCAAAAGAGTATATTTAAAATGAAAAATGATACTATAAATTTAATAGATGCAGAAAAAAGATTGAATAAACTTCAGTACCAATTCATGATAAAAAACTGGTACCAAACAGAATAGAAGAGAACATGCTTAATTTGATAATCACCAAAACCTACAACAGCAGCACTCTTAGAGATGAAAAGTAGGAATCATTTACTTTTAAATCAGGATCAAGATGAAAATTTCTCTAACACTGTGAAGTTCAGTTATGGACTTGGCATTCTTACCAATACAGTAAAGTAAGAAAAGAAAAAAAAAAAAAGTGGCGACATGGAAGAGAGACTGGCTAAGACCGTGCTCACACCTGAACAATATCTCCTTTCGCTTCAGAATAAAATAGCACACAAAGAAACTATAAGGAACTGAAAATAACCACTGCATGTGCAGTTGGGGCAAATTATGAATAACAAGATACAAAAAGGCCAAAACCCAACCGCCACTTCTCAGGAGCCAGGAGCAGGATGCTGGGCATGATCCCCACACACAGCTCCACCAAGGAGAAGGGGCTGAAGACCACCTAAGCTGCCCCTCCTCTGGCCCAACCCACCGGGTGCCCCCACCCTCACCTCATTTAAGGGAGCAACTTGCTCCCCTCACGGAGTGAGCAAGTGAGCTGTTACTTGTTTTCGATCCCTCGTGCCTTGTCTGAATTTCTCATCTGGCCTCTTATCAACTTCTACTAATTGAAGAGTCCAAGAAGAAAAGATTGATAAGTCTGACTACGTTAAAATTGATAATAACTGTCCACCAGAGAAAAGTTATAAAAGTCACCATGAAGAAGGTGTAAAGATCAGCAACAAACTGGGAGGAAGACTGCCACATGTATAAGAAAGAGATTAATATTTAAAATGCAGAAAAACACAAGTAAATTTTTTTTTAATAGCCAAGGGAAAAATGACCAAACTTCATGGCTAAGTGTTTCTCCTGGCAGAGGAACCCATGGCCATCACAAAAGAAATGAGGCTCTGCATCATCATTAATGAGGAAGCTTCAGATTTAACCTGTGATGATTTACACACACTAGATTGGCAGAAAGGAAGAAATTCAGTCACACAAAGCATTGACAGGAGGACAGGGATTTCTATATATTGCTGGTGGAAGTATACATTGGTATAACTATTTTGGAAAATTATTTTGCCATCTTCTTATAAAATTGAAATGCACATACACTATGACTCAGAAATTTTATTCCAAGGGATATGCCCTAGAGAAATTCTTGCACATTGTGATAGACAAAATAATAGTCCCTCCCTGAAGATGTCCACTTCCTAATTTCCAGGACCTGTGAATATACTGTCTTCCATGGCAAACAGGACTTCGCAGATGTGATTAGGGTTAAAGATCTTGAGATGGAGAGATTATCTTGGATTATTTGGATGAGTCCAGTGTAATGTCACTGGGTTCCTTAGGAGCTGAAATCCTTTCCCAGAAACTGTGGTCAAAGAAATGGCAGTATAAGAAATACATACAGAGAGGAGAAGTAAAAGTATTTTTAAATTAACATTGATTTTTCTTAGAGAAATGAGAAGATATTACTTTTTTAAAACAACAAGAAAAGGATGCTATATTTTTAAAAAAGCAACCAGAGAATAAGAGCTCTTGGAAATGAAATATATGAAAGGTAAAAATTTCAGTAAAGTGGCTGTAAAGAAATGTAAGAAAATTTCCTAGAAAGGAGAACAAAAGTGATGGAAAAGAGAAGAAAAATAAATCAGTATAAGAAGTGCAACCTTTCAGAGAAATTACAAAAAAAGAAAGGAAAAAAAATGAACACACAGACACAACAAAGGATACAAGCAAAGGAATGATGAGAAAATCTCTTAGAGTGCAAGGGCACACAATTGTACACTGAAAAGACTCCCTCAAGTTCCCAGAAAGATGAATGGGAGAATACTCTTTCTGGGGCATATTATCTTTTTCAAACTCTAGAGGCAAAGTTCATATCCAAAAGATTAGAATCTCCATAGGGTATCTCAACAGAACCCTTGGAATACAGAAGTCAATAGAGCGATGTCTTCAAATATAAAGAGAAAGTGACTTTCACCCTGAAGTCTAAACTCTGCCAAAATACAAATAAAGTGTGAGAGCAGAAGAGAGCTATTTTCAAAACATACCTGACTCCAAAGTTTAATGTTTTCATAGGAATACAGAGAAGATCTGCTCTACTGAAAGGACACAAGTGAAGGGATTCGATGACATAGGATGTGGCACAGGGAAAGGGTGATGGGAATCCTCAGGATGATGACAAAGTAAGGATCTAGGGCATCAGCAGTGCTGAAGATCGAGGGAGCAAGCAGTCCAAACTGGTACAGGGAATTCTAGAGGCGCATGTGCGTGGACTTTGTGTGTGGGTGTTTGTGTGTGTGGTAGACTCCAGTACTGATATTTCTAGGAATAAAATGTAATATATATTATCTGACATTCTTGGGAAAGAGAAACATTTTGAAAGCTATTTTATAAAGCAGTTGGCAGATGTAAGAAGGCTTAACTAGAGTCTAAGTGAAAAAAGGAAATAAATGAACATGTGAACACACGAGACAATGGTTAACCCCAAGGAAACCCAAGTCATACAGAAAAAGAAATACAGTAATAATATACTACTTGGCTCAACACTAAATAATTCTTTTCATCATTATAATAAAGAAGACCCTAAATGGGCTATCACCAAAATTCATGATAAAATTATATTGGATGGATGAAGAGAGAGAAAAGAGGGAAGTAAGAGAGTTAATATATCAATAGATGATGCCTAGAGTTAATTAATTAATGGCAGCAAGGAATATTCCTGGAGGAGGGCATAACAACCCACTCCAGTATTCTCGCCTGGAGAATCCCATGGACAGAGGAGCCTGACGGCCTACAGTCCATGAAGTCTCAAAGAGTTGGATACAGCTGAAAAGACTTAGCACACACACATGCACAACATGGAATATTATTTCAAAACAGGGATACAGAGTCAGGAAACAGCAAGCAGAATCAAAATTGATGTGTCTGTGGAATAGGATCCAACGGGAGGAAGGGTCACGGGCTCTTTTTGCTATATCTTTAGCACTGTTTCACTTTTTAAATTTGTGCATATATTTCTTTAATTTGAAAAATATTTTAAAAATACATTATATAGAAACTAAGCCACAATAAGTACAGACATATCTTGGAGATATTGTGCGTTTGGTTCTAGACTAACACCAAAAATGAATAAGACAATAAAGTGAAGCTCAAGAATTTTTGGTTTTCTAGTACATAAAATATCTGTGTTTTTTACTATACTGAAGCGACTTAGCAGCAGCAGTAGTCTGTTAAGTGTGCAATAGCATTATGTCCAGAAGAAGTAAATACCTTAAATAGGGTATTTAAAAATACCTTATTGCTTAAAAAATGCTAACCAGCATCTGAACCTTCAGTGAGTTATCATCTTTCTGCTGGGAGAGGGCTTGAAATACTGTGAAAATTACCAAAATGTGACAGACACATACAGTGAACAAATACTGTAGAAAAATGGCGTTGATAGATTTTCTGTACACACGATTGCCATAAACCTTCAATTTGCGGGGGAAAAAAATGCAGTATCTGCTAAGCATGATAAAGCAAAGCCAGATAAAATGAGATATGCCTGTAATTAAGGTTCAGGGGTGTTAAGCAACTTTCTTAAGATGATGGCCAGAGAACAGGATGGCCAGAGCATACTGTGTCTTCTGTCGGTCCTGACTGACTCTCCTAGTGGCTGGAATTTTTTGTGTTTTCTTACATCCATTTCTTTTGGTAAGGCCTGCTCACACTGGTTCTAGCTGTGGTCATGTAACTTGCTTTTGCCTAAGGAATACAAATGACACAAGCAGAAGTTTGAAAAAGCACCTGCACATTTCTGCTTTTTCTCTTAAACCCCTGTCACCACCAGGAGAATATGCCAAGGCCAACCAATTGGAGGGACGTGAGAGACGCATGCAGGAGAGCTAAGGTGTCCCAGGACGGGCCATGTTAGAGCAGCCGATCCTTAGCCAGCTCTCTAGTTGACTATAAATATGTGGCATAAGACTCAGAAAAGAGGCTGAGTCTTAAGTTAAACAACGAGAAGGCAAATGCTAACCAAACTACTCCAACTACTGAAAGTGGAACTGCCAGGGGCTTTCCAGATGGTGCTAGCGGTAAAGAACCCATCGGCTAAGGCAGGAGACAGAGATGCAGGTTCAAACCTGGAGGAGGGCGTGGCAACCCACTCCGGTATCCCTGTCTGAAGAATCCCACAGACAGAGGAACCTGGTGGGCTGCAGTCCATAGGGTCGCAGAGAGTTGGACACGACTAAAGCGACTTGGCAGGCACACGCATGTGTACCCAGTTAATATCTTTTACTTTTCTTCCTTCTCTACACTTACAACAGACTGTAAAAGAGCTTTTAATAGTTTTACCAAATTTTTTGAGTCATAGAGCAGTTGGAATTTTCCAACTTATTAGGATCAATTTGCATGGTTTCCACATATCTGGTGATTTCTGTGGCCTCACATTATCTCGGAAAGTAAGCACAGCCTGTCTGATGGAGGGACTGATGCTGGTCTCCTCGCTAGGTTTACAGGAGCGATGGTGATGTGTCACACACAGTGTCAGGGGAAAATGGGGGGGAGGCCTTCACCTCTAGAGTTCCTAGGGGCACATCATGTGCTACTAGAAAATTTGTGGATAATCCATAGGTAAAGAAATGAGCCCTTGGAGTAATGACAAGTGCCTTCAGATAATTTCCACAACTCAAGGGCAGACTGAAGATAATAAAAATGTAATGCCAAATGCACCACCAGTAAATGACAGAGACACCAATTCTAATTGGAGCTCTGTGTCAGCCATATTTTGAGGTATAAGCAAAGATGAGCTCTATCAAGAAGTCAGCACACAGTGAGAGGTGATGAGGCTGAGTATATGAAATACCAGTTTACACCCACTGCAGTTATCAGTGAACTTGCTTTAGGTGGATATAGTGTCTTGAGTTAATAGCAGCTGATAGTATGAGACCGTCACAATGAGCTCAACATTAAGTTACCAAATGCTGGAAAGCAAACTTTATGATGTTTTTTCAGTGATGTTTAGCAGCACATAATACCCAATACACTATCAATTCCCATAAAAGCAATGATTCGTGGTACTAAACTATGAAAAGCCACACACCAACTGTTTTCCCTGCCTTATGAAAGTACCCAAAGTAATATGAAAGAAGATGGTAACAAACTAAAGTATATTTACAGAAAGAAAGATGTCATTGGAAGATGCAGAGAAAATACGTTGAAGATGTGAAGAAACAAAAGTCATTAGATAAACTATTTAGTTTTTGTAGTTTACTTTGTAGTAAAAAAAAAAATAGAACACTTTTACTGCACTAAAAGTCTCAGTCATGTCTCAGTTTATGGTATTTGCTAGCTTTTGTTTCAATAATTAAGAACTACTGTCTTGAGTGTCCATAAAGGAAAGAGGGAAATAAAAGATTTAATAAACATAATGTTATGGTTGCAGCACTTGGATGCAATCTCAAAAATGACAGAATGATCTCTGTTCATTTCCAAGGCAAATCATTCAGTATCACAGTAATCCAAGCCTATGACCCAACCAGTGATGCTGAATAAGCTGAAGTTGAACGGTTCTCTGAAGACCTACAAGACCTTTTAGAACTAACACCCAAAAAAGACGTCCTTTTCATTATAGAGGACTGTAATGCAAAAGGAGGAAGTCAAGAAACATCTGGAGTAACAGGCAAATTTGGCCTTGGAGTACGGAATGAAGGAGGGCAAAATCTAACAGAGTTTTGCCAAGAGAATGCACTGGTCATAGCAAACACCCTCTTCCAACAACACAAGAGAAGACTCTACACGTGGACAACACCAGATGGTGAACACCGAAATCAGACTGATTATATTCTTTGCAGCCAAAGATGGAGAAGCTCTATATAGTCAGCAAAAACAAGACCGGGAGCTGACTGTGGCTCAGATCATGAACTCCTTATTGCCAAATTCAGACTTAAATTGAAGAAAGTAGGCAACACCACTAGACCATTCATGTACGATCTAAATTAAATCCCTTATGGTTATACAGTGGAAATGAGAAATAGATTTAAGGGACTAGTGCCTGATGAACTATGGACAGAGGTTCGTGATATTGTACGGGAGACAGGGATGAAGACCATCCTCATGGAAAAAAAAATGCAAAACAGCAAAATGGCTGTCTGAGGAGGCCTTACAAATAGCTGTGAAAAGAAGAGGAGAAAAGGAAAGATATAAGCATCTGAACACAGAATTCCAAAGAATACCAAGGAGAGATAAAGCCTTCCTCAGTGATCAAGGCAAAGAAATAGAGGAAAAGAACAGAATGGGAAAGACTAGAGATCTCTTCAAGAAAATTAGAGATACCAAGGGAACATTTCATGCAAAGATGGGCTCGATAAAGGACAGAAATGGTCTGGACTTAACAGAAGCAGAAGGTATTAAGAAGAGGTGGCAAGAATACATGGAAGAACTGTACAAAAAAGATCTTCACGACATGGAAAACCATGATGGTGTGATCACTCATCTAGAGCCAGACATCCTGGAATGTGAAGTCAAGTGGGCCTTAGGAAGCATCACTATGAACAAAGCTAGTGGAGGTGATGGAATTCCAGCTGAGCTATTTCAAATCCTGAAAGATGATGCTATGAAAGTGCTGCACTCAATATGCCAGCAAATTTGGAAAACTCAGCAGTGGCCACAGGACTGGAAAATGTCCGTTTTCATTCCAGTCTCAAAGAAAGGCAATGCCAAAGAATGCTCAAACTACCACACAATTGCACTCATTTCACATGCTACTAAGGTAATGCTCAAAATTCTCCAAGCCAGACTTTAGCAATATGTGAACTGTGAACTTCCTGATGTTCAAGCTGGTTTTGGAAAAGGCAGAGGAACCAGAGATCAAATTGCCAATATAATTGGATCATCAAAAAAGCAAGAGAGTTCCAGAAAAACATCTATTTCTGCTTTATTGACTATGCCAAAGCCTTTGACTGTGTGGATCACAATAAACTGTGGAAAATTCTGAAAGAGATGGGAATACCAGACCACCTGACCTGCTTCTTGAGAAATCTGTATGCAGGTCAGGAAGCAACAGTTAGAACTGGACATGGAACAACAGACTGGTTCCAAATAGGAAAAGGAGTACGTCAAGGCTGTATATTGTCACCCTGCTTATTTAACTTCTATGCAGAGTACATCATGAGAAACGCTGGGCTGGAAGAAGCACAAGCTGGAATCAAGATTGCTGGGAGAAATATCAATAACCTCAGATATGCAGATGACACCACCCTTATGGCAGAAAGTGAAGAGGAACTAAAAAGCCTCTTGATGAAAGTGAAAGAGGAGAGTGAAAAAGTTGGTTTAAAGCTCAACATTCAGAAAACGAAGATCATGGCATCTGGTCCCATCACTTCATGGGAAATAGATGGGGAAACAGTGGAAACAGTGGCTGACTTTATTTTTTGGGCTCCAAAATCACTGCAGATGGTGATTGCAGCCATGAAATTAAAAGGTGCTTGCTCCTTGGAAGGAAAGTTATGACCAACCAGCATATTAAAAAGCCGAGACATTACTTTGCCAACAAAGGTTTGTCTAGTCAAGGCTATGGTTTTTCCAGTGGTTATGTATAGATGTGAGAGTTGGACTGTGAAGAAAGCCGAGAGACAAAGAATTGATGCCTCTGAACTGTGGTGTTGGAGAAGACTCTTGAGAGTCCCTTGGACTGCAAGGAGATCCAACCAGTCCTTCCTAAAGGAGACCCATCCTGGGTGTTTATTGGAAGGACTGATGCTGAAGCTGAAACTCCAGTACTTTGGCCACCTCATGGGAACAGTTGACTCATTGGAAAAGACCCTGATGCTGGGAGGGACTGGGGGCAGGAGGAGAAGGGGCCGACTGAGGATGAGATGGCTGCATGGCATCACTGACTCAATGGACGTGAGTTTGGGTCTGGGAGTTGGTGATGGACAGGGAGGCCTGACGTGCTACAATTCATGGGGTTGCAAAGAGTGGGACAAGACTGAGCGACTGAACTGAACTGAATGTTATGGTAGACTCTGTGAGTGTGACCATCACTGCCATACCTGCTCTGAGTAGAGTACAGAGTACTGGGGAAAAGAATGGACTCCACTAGGGACTTCTCTCGTGGTCCCGTGGTGAAGACTATGTGTGCTCCCAGTGCTCGTGGGAGGCGGATTTTATCACTGGTCATGGAGCTAGAACTCCAATGTTGCAACTAAAGATCCTGCCCTCAGCAACAAAGACCTAGTGCAGTCAAACAAATTAATTAAAAAAGAGAGAGAATGGATTCCACGAGAAGATTCCAGAAAGAGTACTGCATCTGAATGTTTTTCCCTTCACTATTTATGTACCAATCAACCTTCTCACAAGGGACTGAAGCCAGAAGTGCTACAGTATGTCACTGGTGTGGTTAATTTTATAAAAATAAATCCTGAAAGTATGGGCAATCTTTAAAATGTCTTGCAGTGAGATAGGTAATAGCTCTGAAAATATTTTATACTTGCTGGCCATTCCATGGAAGGGCTATTCGTCTTAAAGATGAGTTTTTTTTTTTAAGTTCCAAATTTTCCAACATTTTTTGTAATGACCAGTGCCTGTTAGTCGTACATTATCCAACAATGATCTTTGAAAAATGTACTCAATCCATTCCTTTCAGGTAAAAATGACATCTCAACAATGAATAACTGCTTTTTAAAAGAAATTCAAGTTCTGGAGGGAGCATTATAAAAATGGGTATTTGGAACTATTTCCATTTCTGGGTGATTTTTATTGCCAAAAAGGATGTATATGTCTTATCTTAAGAATTTTTTACATGTGAATGCTTTTAAAATGTAGGATCGTAATTTTGAAACCTGCTTTACCTTGTACAATGGATTTTCACATTTGCTAAATATTTTTTAAAATACATGAATAATTTGCAAGAACACCTTATTGACCTCTGGGAATACGCAGATCCACTAACCAAAAGTCCACAGACATCTTTGTACACAAGTGGTTAGGATTTTAAAAATAAGTGTCATGACCCATAAGTGAACCCACAATGTAACTTTCTTTTGGGATGTCATGGAATGCAGTTTTCTGTTATATCAATCACTTAAGCAAGTATTAAAATACATTGAATCTAGATCCAGACCCTCAAACATTGTTTCAAAAACTGCTAAATCCATATTTTAAAAAATAATGATGGATTCAAATCATGCTGCTATCCCTAAACATTTTACCTAAAATCTTAATATTTTAGTAAAGGCAAAAATGTTTTTGGTAACCTCAAAATAACATTTAAATTACTTTTAAACTTGATTTTAACTCATCTGTTAAAATTTTCTATCTTTGTATATATTTTAGAATGTGTGTAC
Source organism: Madoqua kirkii (assembly GCA_006408675.1). Taxonomy (NCBI): domain Eukaryota; kingdom Metazoa; phylum Chordata; class Mammalia; order Artiodactyla; family Bovidae; genus Madoqua; species Madoqua kirkii. The sequence continues at coordinate 10,358 of SJYC01147695.1, forward strand.
TATATTACTATAGTGATGGATGGATGTAATTTTAAAAAGTAAATGTAGGTATTTCCCTGGTGATCTAGTGGTTAAGACTCTGTGCTTCCCATGCAGGGGGCCCCGGTTTGATCCCTGATCAGGGAGCTAGATCCCACATGGTAGAGCTAAGAGTTTGCATGCTACAGCTAAGACACACTGCAGCCAGATAAATAAATAGCTTTTTTTTTTTTTTTACGTAAATGTATAAAGTAGGTGTGAAAGCTCAAGGATTTTATTTGTAGAACTGCAGGATCAAAAAGTCTCCATTTAAGAGGATGAATTTTGCAGTCAAATTGGGCTTCCCCAGGCAGCCATAGTGGTAAAGAGCCCACTTGCCAGCGCAGGACATGTAAGAGACTTGGCTTTGATCTCCGGGTCAGGAAGATCCTCTGGAGGAGTGTGTGGCAACCCACTCCAGTATTCTTGCCTGGAAAATCTCACGGGCAGAGGAGCCTGGTAGCCTGCAGTCCATGGGGCACAAAGAGTCAGACATGACTGAAGCGACTCAGCACACACGCATGGCCTTGTCTTTGCCCTGATGCCCTGACGCTTCCTAGATGTATAATCATGGTGAAGTTATTTAACCTCCATTGCCACAGTTTCCTCATTTATCAAGCCTCATAAATCAGACACCTACAGGAGATAGGCACTGTGCTGTGCTCAGTCGCTTAGTCATGTCTGATTCTTTGCAACCCCAAGACTCTAGCCCACCAGGCTCCTCTGTCCATGGGGTTTTCCAGGCAAGAATATTGGAGTGGGTTGCCACTCCTTTCTCCAGACAGGAGATGGGTAAGTGAAAACAAAATGTCATGTCGCCTGCATAGTCTATATTTTATTTTCCTATTTTGAAGGAGACAAGGGTTCAAAACACATTTGTCTATTATAAGAAACAAAACAACATACACAGGACAATAAATGGGAGCTTGCAGGAAGTGGCAAGGTTTGTAGCAAACTGGATATGTCATCCTTATTTCAAGTATTCAGCTGAGACTCAGCACTATCTGACAGCTACCCAGAATTGCCATTTTGTCTCTCTATTTCAAAGCACTGTAAATTCTGGGTTTTTATGTGAGATCTCCTGATTTTTAAATATTGGTAAAAATACGTTTTTATGTTTTTTAAAGGTGTCAGCAAAGAAAACACACCTTCAGCCTCTCATCTGTGACTTCTCTCTTTCTCAGAAGAGAGATGAGATAGTGAATTTTAACACTAAGTCATCTCTAATAAATTCTGTGGAGGTGGGGTAGGCCGTTGCTGTTATCTGTCAGATTTAGCTCCTAGAAGGATCATGATGAAAGAGGTTTGGTTGGGGACATGAGTATTGCCCAGAAGACAGACCTAGGTGGAGTGTTAGAAGAAGAGATGGTGAAAGGCAAAGAAATCAAAGAGAAAAATTTAAAAAGGAGCTTAGTCATCTGTTTCACTTAGAGTGGGTCTAACTATCTTTTGTTCCAGGCACTAAAACTACTAAAATGATTTATCCAAAGCATCTGTCCTCAAGTGGAGCTCCAAATCTGGTGAGGGGACAATTACTCAATGTGATGAAGTCAAGAATCAAGACACAGACAAATGATAATGGGAATCCATTTGTGCTAATGGAGGAGAGGAAATTGGGAATGCACTTCATAAAAGAGATGCTATGCCTGGATTTGAATGATGACTCAAGTCTACCACTCAGAAAAGGCAGGAAGGATATCGTAGGCAGAAAATGAGTGCCATGCAAAAGCGGCAAGAAGTCGACAGTAGCTGTGGGTGGGAGTGAGGGAGGGCAGGTGAGAGAGGAGACGGAAGGGGCAGGTTGTAGCCAGATTGTGAAGGGCTTTTTTAGGTGTTACTACAGTGTGTTTGCACTACATTCACGAGTGGATGCAGCCAGATGACCAGATTCATCCTTTCACGAGATCACTGGCTGCACTGTGGCATCTGCAAGGAAGGGAAGGAGCCTGGAGACAGGAAGCCACTTTGGCAACTGCTGCAGTGGCCCAGATGAGCTCCTGATGGTCTGCCCTCAAGCATGGGAGTAGGATGTAGGAAGCAGACACAGAGACTTCGCGGAGGCTGCTTCCTCTTCGCACGCGCTGGGCACGGAAGCAGTATAAATGACAACCGAGACTTCTTTTAAGAACTCCTCCGTTTTTAAAAAACATATTATTTTATTTATTTATGTATGCGGCTATGCTGGGTCTTAGTTGCAGCATGTGGGATCTTTAGTGGGCAGCATATGAACTCTTAATTATTATTGTATGTTGGATCTAGTTCACTTATCAGGGGTGGAACCAGGGCCTCCTACATTGGGAGCTCAGAGTATTAGCCACTGGACTGTTCTCTTCCTCTTCTTCCTTATGGTTTTCTCGCTCCATATATAAATATATATGTATACATTTGATACATTTTATATATATATATGCTGCTGCTGCTACTGCTAAGTCGCTTCAGTCATGTCCATATATATATATATATATTATACACACATATACATTTCAAGGTTGGATGATTTCACCTATTCAAAGGACATGAGTTTGAGCAAGCTCCAGGAGATGGTGAAGGACAGGGAAGCCTGGTGTGTTGCAGTCCATGGGGTCACAAAGAGTCAGACATAACTAAGTGACTGGACAATGATACATGTACATAACAAATATATCGCATACATCACATATCACATATCATGTATCATATGTGTTATATACCATATGTGAGCATTTGACACATGTTTTTCAAAGAAAAGGAGAGGTAAATGAAAAAGAATCGAATCATGACGTGATCTTGGAAAACCACTGCTTATCCGTAGAAACAGAAGCTTGTGTAAAAGAGTCGGAGCGCCTTCAAGTCCCTCACTGATTGTCTCATGTCCTCTTGCTTCTCTGTTTGACCTTGTTTTCTTCTCATCTATGTGAAATGCCACATATTTTTCAAAACTCACCTTATGTTTCATGTCTCAATGAAGTTTTCCTTGACCGCCACCCACTCTGTTACATCCCTCTCAATGGCACAATTCACTCTTCTCCCAGCAGAGTTCTCACAATGTTTAATTCACACTTTCACATAACCTTATGCAACATTCCAGTATGATGTGTAATTAGCTGCATGCCTGTTTTTCCAACTAACTGTAAGCATCACATCTTACTCAGTTTTAGGTTTCCTGTGCCTGGCACAGGGCTTGGTACCCCAGCAAGTGCTCAATCAAAATGTGTTGAGTGGATGAATCCTGTACAAGAGGGAAAAGCCTGAAACAGTAAAATAGTAGGTTTTTTGTGATAATGTTACTTGGTAAGAGAGTTTGTGAAAGTACCTAGTGGGGAAAAGATATTTGCAAAATTTTGACATGACTGGCAATACATATTTGGATTCTGGGATTTTATACTAAGAAAAAAAGTCAGTAGGAGACTTGAAGAAATCTTTAAATTTTTCCCTTAAAATCTCCTTGCCTTTCCCTCAGGGCATAAATAAAAACTCTGGGTATAGAGAACCAGGAACCCAACTGGCCATGTGTGGGGAAAAGACCCCTTCTATGTATTTGGACGTTAAAAAGAGGAAAATTTTTTTTCGACAGGCACAGGATTTTGGCTGAAGTTCAGCCACATACCTATTCTAAGTTGAATTTGGGTATAGCCCTAATAATTACAGTTACTCTTTAGAAAAAGAGCCCAAGAGGTTTACCTGGAGATTTTTTCCAGATGTAAGCAGGTATGTGAGACGCGCAATAATGAAGATGTAAGCCGGATGAGGCCATTTTGCGCCCCACAGTCTTCTCTCCAATCGCGCGAATGCTGAGAGATGTTCCCCAGCAATCACCAGGATGATGCAACACAGCCATCTAACACACACCAGATGCCTGACTCGCCTTTCAAGCAGTAGTGTTAAAGCGAAGGTGGGGTGGCGGGCGGTGAAACACCAAGTTTGAATGCCTTTGCAGTTATCAATCTGTCATGAACTGTAATCAAACAGAAACAAACCTCTTGTTTCCGTCAGTTCTTAGGACAGGTCCATCATATGCCCTGCAGACCTGCTCTGGGTGTGGTTAGAGCACTCAGGACTCTGTCCCCCTCCTTCAGTCTCCAGCTGCAGAGTCTCACTGACTCAGCGACACCAGTGAGGAAGTCCCATCTCTACTTCCCCGTCCTGGGCTCCACATCTTTCTAGAGGAGGAGAGATTAACTGGATCAGTGATGCCAGAAATGGAATATTTTGATCAAATGCATCTTTAAAATCACCTGTATTCTGCCTTTTTTCCCATATGGATCTGAAGAGTGTTTTTGTTTTTTCTGGAGTAGTAAAAGATATGATTAGGACTATTAAGGGGGAAAAAAAATAAATTCTCCATCACTGAAGTGTAAAGAAAATTAAGGTGTACAGTGTTATTTAGCTCTCTGAGATAAGGCAGTCACATAGCAGAATATATTTTGGAAGGGCAAATTTTACAATTAATTTAAAATAAATAAAAAATGATATAACCATACTTTTACTCTATGTAATACCTGCCTTATTTAACTGAACACTATCCAGGTGGCCAGGGTCTACAGTGGAGGCAGTTCAGTACAGAGTAGGGAGCACAGCCTTGGAAGCTTCTGAACAAACTTGAACTTCAATTTGAGCTTGGTTGTGTAATTTAGGGGCTTCCCAGGTGGCGCTAGTGGTAAATAACCCACTTGCCAATGCAGGAGACTCAAGAGACATCGATTAGATCCCTGAGTTGAGAAGATCTCCTGGAGGAGAGCATGGCGACCTACTCTAGTATTCTTGCATGGAGAATTCCATGACCAGAGGAGCCTGGCGGTCTACAGTCCATAGGGTCACAAAGAATGTTGGAGAACACTCTTGAGAGTCCCTTAAACTGCAAGGAGATCCAAACAGTCAATCCTAAAGCAAATCAACCCTAAACATTCATTGGAAGGACTGATGCTGAGCTGAAATACTCCAATACTCTGGCCACCTGATGCGAAGAACCGACTCATTGGAAAAGACCCTAATGCTGGGAAAGACTGAAGGTGGGAGGAGAAGGGAATGACAGAGGATAAGAAGGTTGGATGGCATCACTGACTTGATGCACATGAGTTTGAGTAAACTCAGGGAGTTGGTGATGGCCAGGGAGGCCTGGTGTGCTGCAGTCCATGGAGTCGCAAAGTCAGATACAACTGAGGAACTGAACTGACCTGAACTTATAGAGATTGCTTAATATCTTTAAGGTAAAAAGAAGCCCCATGGTGAGATCAAAAGCCTTGGGAATAAAGCTTCAGGCAGCTTCATCTTGACTCTTAGGACTCCCTTCTACCTCTCTGTAGTGTAAACAGTTGCTTTTCTTTTTCTAATGCAAGTGCAGCCAGAAGCTTCAATCACTAAGGCATCCAGTGAACTTGAAGGAAGGCTATCTCGTACAAACACAGAGCAGCCGCATGAGGAGTCAGGGCACATGCCTCTCCCTAACCCCCATCAGGAAGCACCTTTGTTTAAACGTCTTGGTGGATTTAGGTAACTGGCCACTTGGGTCACTTTTTCTTTTTCTCTTTTTCCATTTTTTAAATTCCAGCTGTTATGTTTTTTAAACTTGCCAATAAACAGAGAGCCCATCAAACACTAAGGTTCCATCCTCAATCCCAAGAAAAACAGAATCCCAGGCCATGCTCTCTCTCTCTCTCTCTTTCTCTCTCTACCTTCAACACCAATGTGCATAAGCGTCCTCCATGCCTCAAGACCAAGGAGAGCTAAGGGGGGTGGGTGGATAACAAGGCTATGGTCACTGCCTAAAAAGAAGCTCTGGACTAAAGTCATGAGGAAAGGATTCAGTAAGTAAGGAGGGCAGAAGACCTCTTCCTGCAGCCGCTGAGCCAGCGGGTTGTTCCCAGATTGTCCTAACCTAACAGACTGAAAGAGTCTTGCAACTGGAAACCAATGGCACTGCCAGAGGGAAAATACCTCCGAGGTCTATATCTCTGTGCCCCTGCTTTACTCGCTGCTGGAATTTTTTGTCCCCATGACCCAATGGGATATCATGGTCCCTGATACCATATCACTAAAAAATTAAATGGACAAATACAAGTGCTGTGACCATCTAGTGCCAGCACCTCCTAAGAACCCTGAGGCAGTACACCAGCTCCTTGAAAAATGCAAAAAACCCATGGAAGCTTTGTGAGTGTTGCTCAGTGCTGGGGCACACCAACATGCCAAGACTCTGGTATTACACTCCAGAGGCCTAGAAGACTCTGTATGTTGTACTGGTGGATACAGATTCAATCCTCGAGCCATGCATTGGGACATCCTGGTGAAGAGGGGCCACCTGCAAAGAAGTGGATTCCTGTGAAAGTGAAAGTGTCTCAGTTGTGTCCACTCTTTGCAGCTCCATGGACTATACAATTCACGGAATTCTCCAGGTCAGAATACTGGAGTGGGTAGCCGTTCCCTTCTCCAGGGAATCTTTCCAACCCAGGTTTCAAACCCAGGTTTCCCGCATTGCAGGCAGATTCTTTACCAGCTGAGCCACCAGGTCTCCTGTATCAACACATAAGATTAAGATGATGGGAGAAAACCAAGCAGTGGAAGCTGGAATTAGAAATTCTACCTCAAATAAAATGCAAACTTTTCTTCAGACAGCAGGAAGGAGAGAGGGGAACTAACTGACTACTGTGGGTTTTCTTGTTTGCGATGGGCTTTGAATTGTTTGTTACTCAGGGCTGCTGACAAAGGTCCGCATAGTCAAAGCTATGGTTTTCCCAGCAGTCATGTACAGATGTGAGAACTGGACCATAAAGAAGGCTAAGTGCTGAAGAATTGATACTTTGGAACTATGGTGCTGGAGAAGACTCTTGAGAGTCTCTTGGACAGCAAGGAGATCAATCCTAAAGGAAATCTGAATGTTCATTGGAAAGACTGATGTTGAAGCTAAAACTCCAATCCTTTGGCCACCTGATGTGAAGAGCCAACTCATTAGAAAAGACCCTGATGCTGGGAAAGATAGAAGGCAGGAGGAGAAGGGGGTGACAGAGGATGAAATGTTGGTGTCATCGACTCAATGGACACAAGTTTGAGAAAACTCTGGGAAATGGTGAAAGACAAGGAAGCCTGGCATGCTGCAGTCCACGGGGGTGCAAAGAGTCGGACAGGACTGAGCGACTGAACAACTGAGCAACAAGGCCTTGGTGCCCCCACCACTCACCTGCTTCTAGACAGGCACATGCACACTGACAACCCCACACCCTCACTCACAACAACTGCCTGCCAAGCATCCTGCTCCTGGCTGGGACCATTGTCAAATGTCACCCTGAAAAGCAGGCTTGGTGTTCATCTTCATCTCCCAACATGGCCCAGTTCCCACAAGCATGAGCAGACACTCTTCAGTGCCACACTTTTAAGGACTGAGAAGAGGAAAATTTTGATCAGAAAGGCACCCTGCAGCTTCCCTGGCATCCAGTGGTTACGTTTTCACCTTCCAGTCCAGGGGGTAAGGGTTCCATTCCTGGTTGGGGAGCTAAGATCCTACATGCCTGGTGGCCAAAAAACCAAAACATAAAACAGAAGCAAGATTGCAACAAATTCAATAAAAGACTTTAAAAAGATCCACATATACAAAAAAAAAAAAATCTTAAAAAAAGGGGGGTGAGGGCACCCAAAGTGCAGAAAGTGACTCTTCAGCTCTGAGCTGGAGCAGTTGAGGCCTCAGGGGCTCTGCCCTGTGCCCTGGAACACCCTGGAAAGTTGCTGAGGAAGCAAGGAGGCCACATCTGGCTCATCAGAGGGCGTGGTCACCGCACACGCAGCCTCACCAAGAAACCAAGGACGTGTGCTGTTGCCTCATCGCCTGTGACTTTTCTAAGGGGCCCCATTGGTGGCACCTGCTCACTGCACGTTTTCAGATAAAAATACCTGCACAAGCTGTCCAGCCGGTTCCAGAGCTCCCAGTCAAGCTAACTCACAAGGGAGCTTGCAAAGGTCTCTGCGAGCTTTCACCCGCTCTCCCTGGTGTCCACTCTCCCCCTGGGCACCCTGTGAGATGTGGGGAGGAGGCTGAACTAGAAGCCAGGGCTCACGAGGTGTCCCTGTACCTTTGGAGAAGCTGACAGGACTATCGAAGCCTCTAGTGAGAAGGAAGAGGGAAATGACAAGGCCAAGGCCCTGGAGCCATGACGTCTGTGTCAGGGTCTTTCCTCTCCTCACTGGCATATTTACTGCCTGGGGCCAGGGCCATCTTCCCATCAGTGATCATTGTCACAGTTAATGGAAAACATTAAGACTTAGTGCAAAGTTGGCATGAGCCATTGGGTTCACTGGGATTCCTTTGTGTTCAGTGGTAAAGAATCGGTATAATGCAGGAGACACTGGTTTCATCTCTGGGTAGGGAAGGCACTGGCAACCCACTCCAGGATTCTTGCCTGGAGAATCCCATGGACAGAGGAGCCTGGCAGTCTACAGTCTCCAGGGTTGCAAAGAGCTGGACAAGACTGAAGCGATAGCACCCACTCACCATGGGTTCATCATTTTCTTGGCCATACTGACCCAAATGATCCCCTCTTCATTTCTGGTCTTGCAGGGGGGTCCCCCTTGACCTTGAGTCCAGAGAATTACTATTAAAAAGGACTCACTATTACAGGGCAGCAGTTGCTACATTTTATTGGGACTGCCATAACCATCTAAAAGGCACTAAAACTCCTAGGAGAAAATATATGATCTTTGTCTCTTGAAGACATATAGCTTACTGTGTCTTTGAAATGTAAACACCTCGGGAGGCAACTGCAACTCTGCACACAATCACCTGAGACTGAAGCAAAGTGGACTAGATTTGGTGCAAGGAGTAGTCAGCCTTTTAAAATACAAAATGCTGTAAAAGCTCTCTGTCCCAAACCTAGTCCACAGCCTCAAGATTACTTGTCAAAGACAAATATAAATCTTCAAAATCTTTTCCACAAATATTAGTAAAAACTTTAGCCATCGAAGCAGGTAACCTTAAATTGTTCTGCCAATTTGGATTCAACTATTATTTATGAACTAGTGAGTTTTATGTTGTTATACATGATTCATGGCTAAAATCTTGGAACAGAAGTTACAGGGTCTCAGTATCTGTCTGCATGTTTATGTATGTCTACAGATGTATGTTATGTTTATATGATTTTTTCTCTACCTGCAGATGACATTGCCAAAATTAATTTATAAAAGTGTGGGTATGTATGTGTGTGTCTGTGTGTGTGCTCAGTCATGTCCAGCTCTTTGAGACTCTTTGGACTCAGCCTACCAGGCTCCTCTGTCCACAGGATTCTGCAGGCAGAAATACTCGAGTGGGTTGCCATTTCCTCCTCAAAGGGATCTATCCCACCAAGGGATCAAACCCACGCACATCTCCTGTGTCTCCTGCACTGACAGGCAGAGTCTTTACCACTGTGCCACCTGGGAAGCCCATAATTTGTAGAAGAGTTCTACTTAATTGGCTTAAAAATAGGCACTTATGAATTAAGTATTCCTAAAACTCAGTAATGTAGAAACTAACCAAAATGTTCTTCAAATTCATATGATCTGGAGTAATCTTAGATAAATAATTCTAGTTTAAATTTGTTCTAATTAAAATAGGTATATCTTTAGAGTTGCAGCATTAAATATAATTCGGATAAACAACTTTCAAACAAATTTATATCAATGCTTAAAAAATTTATCAGCAAGAAATGTAGCTGGGTATAATGGCCATCTGTCTAATGAAAGTTCCTTAATAGTCTAAAGATCATTGTTGGGAGAAAATAATTTAGATGTATGTAATTGAAATATAAATGTAGGTCAACTTTTTAGCAAAAATCATGTCTTATAGAATTTCTACTTAAAAATAACTTCCCAAATCTCTTTGGTAACTTGAAACTTCAGAGTTTTGCTAAGTTAAACTAAATGATGGGAATTCACTGAATGTCTTGATCATTTCCAAATAAGAGAAAACACTGACACAATGTTAATTACTAAGTCTAAGTTTTACCTACTTTTAACCTCTCACTACAGTGTAACCAAAGATATTGGAGTCTCTTAGTAAGTTTGGCTTTGAGCACATTGACAAATTGTTCTGTGAGATCATGTGTGCTTTTAAAGGAGATTCCCTGGTGACTCAGATGGTAAAGAATCTGCCTGCAGTGCAGGAGACCTGGGTTCGATCCCTAGGTTGAGAAGATCTCCCAGAGAAGGGAATAGCTACACACTCCAGTATTCTTACCCGGAAGATTCTATGGACAGAGGAGCCTGACCTATTCTCAGGACTCAGAGAACTGGTTTATGAGATATGGAGCAAACCACCAACTCAGGGCTTCTCTCATAGCTCAGTTGGTAAAGAATCCACCTGCAATGCAGGAGACCCCAGTTCAATTCCTGGGTTGGAAACATCTGCTGGAGAAGGGCTAGGCTACCCACTCCAGTATTCTGGCCTGGAGAATTCCAGGTTCTATAGTCCAGGGGATTGCAAAGAGTCAGATATGTCTGAGCGACTTTCACTTTCACCAACTCAGGACAGGCTCAAACTTTTTTCTGCCAGATGGCCTAAGATGTTAAAATATTCCACAATCTTACCAAATCTTTGAACAGATTTCCAGGGCTCCTGAGATCCCTGATCTATTTTCAGGACTGGACCTTTCAAGTTTAGGGCAACAGGTACCTACAGGATTTCACACTACTGCCTGTATAATTATTCTAGTTTTTGCTACTATAATCCAACTTAAATGTGCAATTTCTATTTACAACATGCCCTACACCTGACTTTTAGCATATCAGCTACCTAGGCCTTTAATGTCCTCACCATTGACTAGAATGCCTGGAATCACAGGGTAGACTGTAATATAAACCCTGACAGTTGGCTTTTCTTTTGCAACGTAAATGTCTGATTTAAGCTTCCATTGCCAAGGCATCCACTTCAGAGAGGGCCGGGTTGAATAAACATTTTGCCAGTCACGTGACTGAAGAGCCAGGACAGAGGAACCCTCCGTCCCCACCCCTTCCATCATCCCGCTCCCCTTGCCCTGACCCAGGTTCCTTTGCTCTAGAGATCCTGATTGATTTATATAACTGGCCACTTGGACCACTTGTTTTTCTGTTTTTCCCATGCTTTAAATTCTAGCTCTTACATTCTAAACTCATCAGTAAAGAGTGAGCCCATGAAGCCCTAGGGTTCCACCCGCAGTCCAATATAGAAGCAGAACCCCAGGCTCTGCTCACTCATTCTTGCTCTACCTACAACTCCACTGTGTGTCCCGGGGCAAGCCTGTTCTCCAGGGCTCAGAAATAATACACTTTTTGCTTCAAGATTTCCAGGCGGTTATTGCTGAGGGCATCTTGTAACCATTATAAAACCACAAGGGTCTGGCCAGGTTTGGAAAAGGGAGATGTCTGTGGGAAACTTACTAGGGCCCAGGTGAGTGACTCCAGGCATTTCCAGCTGACCGGATTACCATTCTCTTACTTTGCTTTCTAGTTATTTTGGCACCTTTCTACTCCCTTACCTTGTCAGAACAGTGCTGAGGTAAGTACTTAAGAATTACTGACTTGTCCTGCTGTTCACTCCTGAAAATCTGTCTGGTTCCTGACCAGCCTGGATGGTAAGGGTGAGTGTGTGTTTGCTGGGAATGGTGGTGGTGGGGACCCTGCAGGGAGGGGAACTGCAAACCTTGAAATAAAAATGAGGTTCTCTAGCATCCAGAATTTGACAATGGTGTGATTCCACAACCAATCTAAAAATTAGAGTAAGTCTCAGGTAGGCCTGAGGATCTGATTTTGTTCCTAAATCTCTAGTCTCCTTATCCTATCATGGTGCCATAAAAGCCCCTTACTTGCATGATGAATTTGTAGAGTAGCTTGGTTTAGAACCTATAATCACCTTTGGTCAATCCCTTTCCAGGTTGGTCCAGGACAAGGCTAGCCTCTGGGAGACATTGGATAGGAAGAGTTCTTTCCAGACTATTCTTTTATGTGGCATTTCTTCAGGTCTCACATTGGTGAAGGTGAAGGTAAAGTTGCTCAGTCGTGTCTGACTCTTTGTGACCCGGTGGACTATAACCTACTGCTCCTCCGTCCATGGCATTCTCCAGGCAAGAATACTAAAGTGGATTGCCATTTCCTTCTTCAGAGGATCTTCCCAACCCAGGAGTCAAACCCGGGATTCCCGCATTGGAGGCAGACACTAACCTCTGAGCCACCAGGGAAGCCTAGGTCTCACACTGAAATTGGTAAATTTCTATCACTTATGTAATACACAACAAACACTGGTAAGAAGTCATTATAGGATGCTTGTAAGCCTGTCCCAAGACTTTTTTTTTTAAACAGCATCTTCTAGAAATCATTTCATTGTTAATATCTAGGTAACAGTGGTGGTTAATTTGGTTATATGGCCCTTTTGTAAAAATCTCTTTTAATGGATTAAAAAAGTAATGATGAAAGAAATGGGAACAGTCATTATGTAAATTTACGCAGTGACATCTGTCCTCCAGTTCTTGGAATTGCTGAGATGAACCCTGCCATGTTCTAAAGAGGCAGTGGCGAGCACCACTGGGCAGTCTAAGGTTAACTCAGACATGTGAACAAGAGCTCAGGTGGTGCTGACTGATGAGAACCAGTTAGTCTTCTAGAACAAGACAAGTGAGCAGTAAAGAACAGGAATAGCAGAAAGACGTGAAGTTTTGGGAAAACTGCTTGACCCACTTCTACAGAGAGATAACCAATGATGACAAAATAAGCCATTTTGGAGGGTCAGATAGAAATGCCTTTAGAATTAATGCTAAATGATGTTTTTTCATGGGAAGTTCCAAGGCAGTGGTTCTCAGACTTGAACAAACTCCAGAATAACAAGGACAGCTGCTAAAACATAGACTGATAAGGCCCTACCCCAGAATTTCTGATGCAGTGAGCATGGGAGAAGGCCTGAAAACTCAGATTTATAGCACGTTTCCCAGGTGATGCTGATGCTGTCATCTGGGGACCACACTCTGAGAAGCACTGTTCTCAGGTTCACTACATGAAATTGCTGGCCTGTGAATTTTAGGATCCCAGGAGTGTGACTCTTAAAGAATTGGCTGAAAAACAAAAGTCCTCATCACCTCAATTCTCCTCTCAAAATGAACAAATCAACACAATGAACCAAAAAATTAAACTAAAAACTTTTAATCACAAATAATACTATATTAAAACTCTTCTGTTAGAGTTATTTAAAGGTGCATCACCTGTGAGCAGTGGGGAAATACCCCTAACATATCTCCCTGGAAACCAGTCCTGTTGACAGGGTAAGTCTCCAGTCAATTTCTTTAACAGAAGCCCAGGCATCGACATGGTGTAATTCCTGCATTTTCAGCTATAGAGTTACTGTGATGCAACTTGCCAGAGTCCATGTCTTAAGCACAAAAATACATACAAGCTGCTGAAGATTCTGCAGAGATGAGGTGAAGGCAGAATAATCCTGTAAATGTTTCCCTTCTCTCCAACCTTTCGGATCCCAGGAGGCCTCTCTTGGCCTGAGGTATGGAGAGAGGACTGGATCCTACTCTCAGAGCCCCGCTTATGAAGGTCACACCAGATAAAGGCCCTCTCTACAAAGAGATACATCATCTGGGTAAGGAGGCAAACAGAGCAGCCTGTGGCAAGCTCCAGTGGAGCATCTGTGATAAAAATAAGAGAAGTCTTTAGGAATCAGAGAGGCAAACATTTTTATAAAGAAATTTTATTGAATAATTTCCATATACAATAAACATAGGAAAACAGTCTTTAATGAAAATTTCATGTCATTTTTCAAAAGTTTTAATTGCTTAGAGAAATATTACAAAGCTGTCTAAGGCAAAAGTAGTATTTGACTTTCAGAAAACACTCTAATCCCTTTCATTATACTCCATATTTTAAAGCAAGGCATATTCAATTCAATGAACATGGAGACTTTCAAATTGCTATGTCATTTGCATTGAGTTTAAATTTATCTATAAAGTGAAAAGTTTGAACACAGAGAAACATCCCCTAGTACAATATGAATTGTTGCCTTCTTCAGATCCATTCTACCTAAGTGTATGGACATAACTTTTTTACACATCAGCAAAGAAACCTGCATCTCCTAATGGTATAGGGAGGGCCTGAGTGCGGAGAGGGAAAGTCCCATGCATTTCCTACGTTAAATGGTATAACTCCCACAGATCACATACACCTCACCATATTGACTCAGTTCATTGCACTCCATATCCTGCAAAAATAAATCTAGTGCTCGACAGCTGACATTATTGCTCACTTACATTTTAGTAATATATTTCTTTAACATAAGACAGAAATATACTGAAATTCAATACCACTTAAACTCAAAAGCAACCTGAAATTAAACCACATGCATAACACCCCACTTTCTTTCTGCGATGGAGTTTGCATTTTTCTTAAAGTTGATGCTAGAAAATGTGGTAGAAGAAAACTGGCTTTTCTTGAAACAAAGACCAAGCATTAGAAGATGAGTTTCTGAGGGGAATAAGTCCTACAACAAAACTGGAGGATCGGTGAGAATTCAGAGTCTCTGTGGAGAGGGAGAAGCCCCTCGTTTATCTTCCTTGTCTATCCCAACACTGTGGCTTGTGTCCAGCAGACCCCAGGGCAGGCCACCACGTAAGGCAGGGAGCCACTCGAGAAGCGCAGTGTGAGCCTCCAAAGGGTGGACCACACGAGGGACGGACATCTCCTGGGAGACCTGTTTCTTTAGGGATCCTTGGGTTGCTGGGGAATGCTGGGACTCCTTCTGTGAGGTCAGAAAAGACTTCTAAGATAGTCTAGACGCTGAGACTTCAAGGGTTTAATTCAGTGTCTCAAGGGAGTGAAACCTGTGAACCCCGAGTGACCCCAGGACCTGAGGTGCCACATCTGGGAGCTGAGGGAGGAAGAGCACAATGGGCCTGGACTGGCAAAGGTGTGGCCTCGTGACAGTGAAGGTCACAGGAGGTCAGGGCCTCCCCAGGTGGCATGTGGCGAGGCACAGAAGGATGTGGGCATGACCGCACTGATACTTGGATTGATCGCAACTTTTCATTTTAGTTTCTCATTATTTCTTTAAGATTGTCACATGTTTCTCTTTCTTATTTTTGGTCTTGGAGCTGATAAGGAAAGATGTCAGTTTTCATAAGCTTTCAAAAATTTACAAAATATTATTTTTAAAAAGCTACACTTTGGGCTTAGCACTCATGGCTACAAACACAATATATATCAGTCATACACTGTACCTTCACACCTGGTGGCAATACCAATGCGTATCACCATTGCTCAGAGCCATAAAAACCTTACTGTGCTCAATGACATCCATTCCACCAGACTAAATGTTATACAGCAACCGAGCTGAGCCAAGCTTCTTAGAGTAAAACCAGCCATCTTGCTACACAGAAAAATTTCTGGCTCTTGGCCCAACTGTTTCCAAACCAATCAGCTAAGTCAACCCCTCTCTGCTTCTTTCCATTTCAAATGCCTGGGCTTCGGCCTTTGAGGCAATTAGAACCAGATCAGTTTAATTTTACAACACTGATCTTAATTGTACAGCAATACAGTAATTTTCCCCTGAGAGTGTCAATTATTTTACAAATATTCTAAGTCCGCATTTATACATAAAGAATAGGCATGGAGAGGCTGAGCAAATAGCTTGTCCCTTGTCACAGAGCAGATTAGTGTCAAGGATGGGACGTGAGCTTCCGTCTGTTTCTGTTTTAAGCCCCAACATCCTCTAGGAGGTCACCTGGCCCTGTGCACAGGGCCCCCGCCCCCGCCGCCACCAGGCTCTGCTGGTGACTGTGGTCAGCTCTTCTGCAGGGCTCTGGACATCTAGCCCCCAGGTTCCTCCTCAGCCTTCTCTGCTTTCTCTCTTATTCTGTTGCCTTAATGAAGTGTGTTGTTCCCAATATTTTATTTTACATGGGGAATTCACCAAAATGCCCTTCCAGCTGCAGCTGGTATTAAGTGTGGAGGGACAGACTTACAAAAGGCAATGGCAGGCATTCTTCCTTTGTGAACTTTGGACAAAATGGGGCTCAACATTTTATAGTTATCTTACATTCTGATGTTTTCAAGGAAAAAATAAAAATAAAGGCCTAACCATGAGGTAATGTTTACTTCTCTGCCACAACACTCAGGGCACCCTTCAGATCTGGCAACAATTTAACATAAGGAAAGACTTTAGACCTTCACACCCTTTTAGTAAGAATAAACGACCTTAGCTCAAACTTTCCACAAAGCTGAGAAGTCTCCTAAGACATCACTCCATCTTTATCTTAGGTGGATCTGCACAAATGCCTCCGGGCCATGTGTCTCGCAGGTCTCAACATCCCCACCACTCCTCAGCCCTGGTCTCTGCTTTGTAGAGCAGACCTTGATTTTCCTGTCTGGAGACCGAGCACCTTATGCCTCTTAAGCAAGCGGTAGGGGGGGGATAAAAGAAAGCAAAGGAAGTTATGTGGGTGAAGAAAATAATGCCAAATGCTACGTAAGTGGCTTGTAAAGAAGTTTCACGAAGCTATCTCTGAGTTCACTTAAGATCTGCAGTTCCCCATCTAATCAACAGCAAAATGCATGGATGGCCAGGGCCTCTGCTTAAGCAAGAAGAAAAATACCAATAGCATAAAACTGCCCTTCTAGTTTTGAAAAAATAGATTTGAGAAAAATGCTATGGGATTCGCTTTAATAAGCTGTGCATTAAGTACACTTGTTTCTTCTGTTCGCGCCTCTGGCCGCGTCTCTACAGCTCCGTCTTGTCACCAGGGGCCGGGCTGCCCCCCGCACTGTCCCCCTGGGGGCCACTGCTCTCTGCAGGGGTGAAAGACAAGGATGCCGAGTTTATGCAGTATCTTTTGCCGGTTGGAGAGGTCCGTCGTCGAAAATGTGCCCGAGGTGAGCCCCGCACTGCAACAGAAGAGCAAACTGCAGGTCAACGGTGTGTACAAAGCAGGCTTTGAGGGGAGCTGGCAGTCAGCGGCTGACATGGACGACCGGCCTGTGGGGGAACGATGGCAGCCCTCGTGGATGATTTCTAATCTGCCTGTCAATAGCTACAAAGATGGTTTCTGGCAGGCTTTGCACCACATGCTGAGAATAAAAAACACTAGAATTGTGCATATCAGAAATTATTTAGGAGCCACTGTATTTTTTGATCTGTGAAGCTGCTCAGCCAGCTGAAAAATGACTGCAGTAATTTTATGAATTGAGTTGACCCTTGATCTCCCCTTGTAAGAAACATGGCAGAATAAAATCTCCACCGCCTCCTACCAGCATTGCTTTTGGCTTTGGATGGGTAGGTTTCAGATATGCAGAAGTCCACTGTAAAAGATACTGTGTAACTGGCCACAACAGAGGTGTTGTTTGCTTTCATGGGCAGTAAAACTTGGTATCAGAAAAGCACTGGATGTTCTTAGAACCCAGTAAAGCAATGGCAGGGTGCAACAGATTTACGGTACGGTCACCAGGACTGTGGCATGGCGAATGGAAATGTCACTAGTCCACTAGTCTGGCCTTGGATAGGTGGGTACCAGAAGGTTGCTTTCCTGCATGAACTGGATCATGTGGAGAAGGAACAAGCTGTCGAACTCAATCTATGCTACTGACTATCCCCAAAGGGGGAAGAAGAAGAGGCGGAGAGTCCAGACAGAGGCAGAAGGAGGGATGGTTGGTTATGATAGTGTTTAGGAGAAATCCAGCGCAGAGAAAGTGTCTCCAAATAGGCTGGCTCACCCGTCTGCTGCTGAGTGCGGCTCCAGGAGACAAGTGCACAGGTCACACTTACTACCTCCTGCCCTTCTCAGCAGGGACAGGGTAAAGGGTATGGAGACACTGCTGCTGCTGCTAAGCTGCTTCAGTCGTGTCTGACTCTGTGCGACCCCATAGACGGCAGCCCATTAGCGCACCACATTTAAACAGGCTACAAAAAACATATCGTTTGCTTGTCATGTAACAAAGAAATCAAAGCCTGGGGCAAGTGATTCCCATTTATTCATTCCACAGATATTTATGGAACACCCACTTTATGCCAGGTACTGTCCCAAACTCCAGAGGTACAGGCAGTGGCCTCGTGGAACTTACATTCCACTGGTAGAGACAGAAAACACAAAGGTACTAAGGAACCGTAAGCATAGTAGGTGGAAATAAACACTAAGGAGCAAACAAACAAACAAACCCACAAAAACTAAGACAGAGAGAAAGTGATACAGATTGTCAAACTGGGAGCTGACAGTTTAGGTGAGGTGGTCAACGGTAGTTCTCCCAGGGTAACTTTGGGATAAGAACCTGGAGGAAGTGAAGAAGCAGATCTAGGGGAGAACATTTCAAACAGAGGGAGGAGTCACAATTTAGGGAAGAATATGCGAGAAGGGGCATAGAGATGATTTATTAATTCTTCTCACTGTGCTCATTTGGTATATAAAACACTTATAAACTGCAGGGAAAGAAAGCAGGACTTGACAAGGGAATGGGGTTTTCTGTCCCTCCATATCAAACGGAGATGACGAAAGAGAGGTGAAGGACAGTGCTTATTACAATGGAAAGGACTAGAATCTCAGTTTCCCCACTGAAAGTGCTAAGCTCCATTCTCGAGGGCTCTCTATTATTAATAAATAGCACAAATAGCAACTTCGACTATATGGCACTTCCATGTTAAAAGTGCATTCTTATTTTACTGCCAACATACTGTGTCAGCTTATTAAAGAACTAAAAATGAACCCTGAACTGATTTGATCTATTGCCTGGAAAATATGAAACAGGCCTAAAAAACAAATCTTGCATTATTTTTCCACATTTTATGCAGGTTTAGGTAATATCAAGGTTGACAGCTCAGATTGCTTTTCCTTTCTATAAACAATTGAGGCCAAATTTTCAGGCATCAGCAGCTAAGATGCACCAGTGAAAATACATATGCTTACCCAATGGACACAGGAAAGCCCCTATTTCTGCCTGCCAAAACAGTCAGAGTGCAGGCCAACAGGAACTGGTGCTCTCGGTGACCAGTATGTGTGCACAATTACTGATCTCACGTGCAGCTCCAGCACTTTGATCACTTGGCATCTGAGAGGTGGAGTTTTCACATAAAAGCCTCAGATCGATTTTTTTTTTCTAATGAGAGAATGCAGTTATCTGGGCAAAAATAAATGATAGCGCCTTTATTAATCATCTCAAGCATATTTAGCAAATGGTTCTATTTATCTTACTGCAAAAATAAAGCATAGCAATGGTATATTTAAAGCCGTTTTTTAGTATTTAGTGCCCAGATCATTCATTCCCCAAATTCGAGTAATTTAATCTATTGGACTTGAGTTGGTTATCAGCCTGCAGTTTCAGTTGCTAAATCTGACACTAGTTTTTTGGTTAAACAGTAACAAAAACACAGATTCTAGATGTCCCTAATCCAGGCAAGAGAAAATGGGAGGGAGATGAGGAGGAGAAATTATAATTGGGAAAAGGCAACAAAAGTCATTTGCAAACAACTGTATGGGTTGGCGATGGGATGGGGGTATAGAAATCCCCAGAAAAGATGTGGGTCCCCTAAAAACAAGAGTGATTGCTTCATCATGCTTGCACAAGATATTCTGGAAGATTCACTCCAGCTCACGTAAGTGAGGGAGGAGCAGTACAGTACAATGTTAGTCGCTCAGTTGTGTCCGACTATTGGGAACCCATTGACTGTAGCCCACCAGGCTCCTTTAGCCATGGGATTCTCTAGGCAAGAATACTGGAGTGGGTCACCATTTCCTTCTCCAGAGGATCTTCCCAACCCAGGGGATGAACCCAGGTCTCCTGTACTCCAGGCAGATTTTTCACGGTTTGAGCCAGCTGCAGGGAAGAGCAAGGTGTTCACTTACATCTGTGCCACCACATACATGAGCCTCCCTGGTGGCTGAGTTTGTTAAGACTCGGCCTGCAATGCAGCAAACCTGGGTTAGATCCCTGGGTAGGGAAGATCCCCTGGAGAAGGAAATGGCAACCCACTCCAGTGTTCTTGCCTGGGAAAGCCCCACAGACAGAGGAGCTTGGCGGGCTACTGCATGGGGTCATAAGAGTTGGACATGACTTAGAAACTGAACTACCATCGCCACCACATACGTGCCCATCTGGCTGCCTGTAAAGTTGTAAGAACATTTGTCTGGAGGAAGCCTAACCACACGGTACCATTTCTGCTTCCTCTCAGGAACACCCAGTCTCCCATAAAAGTTCAGCTCAGTTCAGTCACTCAGTCGTGTCTGACTTTGTGACCCCATGGACTGTAGCACGCCAGGCCTCCCTGTCCATCACCAACTCCCAGAGCTTATTCAGACTCATGTCCATTGAGTTGGTGATGCCATCCAAACATCTTCATCCTCTGTCATCCCCTTTTCATTCTGCCTTCAATCTTTCCCAGCATCAGAGTTTTTTCCAATGAGTTAGATCTTCTCATCAGGTGGCCAAAGTATTGGAGCTTCAGCATCAGTCCTTCCAATGAATATTCAGGACTGATTTCCTTTAGGATTGACTGGTCTGATCTCCTTACAGTCCAAAAGACTAGTACTCAATTTCTTTTAAAAGTGCACAAACCCTGAAGGCTCCTCCCTGAGGGGAACGCACATGGAGCCCATTCTTTGCACCTTCTACCCCTGGCGGAAGGCTGGGATGATGAATGGAAGTTGTCAGTGACGCACCGTTTCTTTAGCCGCCTGCGAGCTCTGCCTCCCCTGCCCCAGCCAACTGGCAATGTGCTGGGCTCTCTCAGCACACCTGGTTGTAACTGAAACAAACTGGTTGCCCGAAGAAGAAATCTCTGAAACCTGCTGTTAATGATTTACAGGGTAGAATCTTCGGTGTGCATTTTGAAAGTTGTTTTAAGGTAGTTATGTATTTCTTTCTTTTATAGGTAAAATACAAACTACGACAGAATATTCTAGCTCTCATTCTGAGGAAGCATGAGATAAGCATTGTTCAAAAGAAAAGTTTTACATTCCCACAGGAATCCTTTATCACCTAAGCCTCTCACTCAGAAAAACTGGCAACTAAAGAACCTGCAGAGAACAAAAGGAAAGGACGCCCACCCCACCCCCCACATCCAAAAAAAGTGATTGGGCATCAAATTTAACATAATTCCTTAAAATCTGACTGCAATTCTCAATTGTGTGCATAAGAAACACAAATAGTGCATTGAACCCAGTTACATATTTCTGCACTGATGTATTTCCAACTGTCTTAGAGGGTTTTCTCCCAGCTATTCCTAGGATGTTTTAGGCTTTATTGTTGTCATTTTCTCTTAAGTGTTTGATCTACAAGATGAAGTGGTTTCAAAGCCAAGCTGGGCTTTTACACTTGGGCGCATGGGGCAGGATGGGAAGGAGAAAAGAGTTTTAAGAAGAAAAGCAATTGACTTTGCCAGTAGTATCCTGTTTTCTCCCACCGTTATTGAAGACACTTGTGCGTAAGTAGGGCTCTTTTCTTCTGTGCCTGTGATATTAATCTTTTGCCAAGAAAGGTTTGTGAAGTCACCAGTTTAGCATTATGATTTTACTGAAAGATCAAGAAAAAGAGAGAGGGGGCTGTGAGTCTGAAACCCTATTGTAACACATGGGTATCTTTAATCATCAGCAATATATGAGTTGTCATCTGCAAAAGATTAATAAGGTTTGGGGTTTAACCCAAAACTGTTCAACTCTTGAAAAATACTTTGTGTTGGTGGATATTTACCTTTCTGTTGATTTGGCTGACTTAGAACAAATTAATAATGATCTAAAACAAACTAAGGGACTCTACCATAGATTCAAACAGTAATAGCTGCAGTCATAAACAGAGTCCAGCTTGGGTAAACTCAGGCTTCTGGTGGTTTCCTCAAAGATTATTACAAAATGTTCAGTGATTTATTGGTCTCCCATTTGCTGCAGACGTAGAATTTGATCTAAAGAAGGAAGAATTCCCCAAGTATTTCCAGGAGGGACTTATCTTGCTCAACTACAGCTTATATCATGCAAATCTTACTTCTTTCCACTGAATTTAAATTCCTGACAATATTGCTTAACAGGCTGGGGTTGGAGGTTTACAGAGAAGCTGTCAAGCAATTATTGATAGTCATCAGTGAAACTGGATTAGAAGCAACATATTTTTATCACTAACTAAAAATGTAAGTTATATAAAATAGAGGAAAATTCTTTATAAACTGAGAATTGTTAGGAAATTGCTACAGCCAGGGGGAAGATAGCTACATATGCCCACTCCAAAGTGGGCAGATTTAAGATAAAGTTCCACTTTGGAAGAGATAAGTGGAGTATTACTCCTTAATTTAGTAGATAGAATGGTAAAAGAAAACAGGTATCGTTGCAATGAACATCAGAATATAAAGGCTAACCATTTTCCTTCAGAAGCAGGAATCCTGATGAAGGAAATAAAGAAACTCTACTACCCTTGCTTATTTTCTGTGTTGTTAGCTTAAAGATAAGGTCCTTCTAAAATCACTGAGAAGCACACAGTTTCTTTTAGAAGGACCTGACTGTAATATTCTCTGGAAAGTGATTACTGTACTGAATAAATCTTCACTTTCTCAATAAAAATTTTACTAAAATATTACAACCTAAGATGTCACTGGGCACATGGTAAAGCTACAGAAGGGCACAGCAACCCAGCCTAGTTTTCTTGGTTGGAGAACCCCAAGGACAGAGGCGCCTGGCGGGCTACAGTAGGGTTGCCAAGAGTCAGACACTACTGAAGCAACTTAACATGCATGCATGCACCCAAATATGAGGCCTAACTGCATGGTGTGACTCATATAACAATGAAGAAGGAACAGGGGAGGAAGAGAAAGGAGGATGGGGGAAGGGAAAAAAAGGAGAACTGGAAGAAGAATTGTAGGTACTAAAGCAAGAATTAGAGACCCATAGACCAAAAAAGTCACCATATTGCCTTGCAGGCAAGTTGAGTCTACTGGTTTTACCCACAGGAGCTCAGTTTATTGGTGTTAAGTTGGCAGTAGAAGGGTTTTCTTGTTTAGATGCTCCATCTTTACCATAAAGGAAGAAGCATTCCACATAATATGTCCAACTAAAAATGTCTCTAAGATACTGAAAACAACTAACAGATTCGTCATAACACAAACTCCTCTGATGCAATTCAGTCCAGAGAAATGACAAGCCATGTAAACTCAAAACACAAGAGTTTTATTAAGAGGAGAAGCAAATTAAATAAGTTACCATGTCAACATCCAAAAGTTTAAAAAAAAAAAAAAAGATGGGATAAGTTGCAAGTAGAAGACTACGTAAACTGAAAGAAAAAAGAAGATAAACTGATAGTGAAAAACAGTATTCAGGATGAGAAACCAGGAAGTAAGATACAAGCATTTTCTCTAGTATGCTGCTGTTGCTGCTAAGTCACTTCAGTCGTGTCCAACTCTGTGCGACCCCATAGATGGCAGCCCACCAAGCTCCCCTGTCCCTGGGATTCTCCAGGCAAGAAGACTGGAGTGGGTTGCCATTTCCTTCTCCAATGCAGGAAAGTGAAAAGGGAAAGTGAAGAGCCTACCAGGCTCTTCCATCCATGGGAGTTTCCAGGCAAGAGTACTGGAGTGGGGTGCCATTGCCTTCTCCCTTCTCTAGTATGGAAACCATTAAATCAGTTCCCCTATCCCCCATGTCAAGATAAAAAGGATGAATGAGAAAATGGAAAAGAGAAAACTAAAGAAAAATGTAAAACAAAAGAAAAATGAATTTCTGTGACAAGCACAAATTAAAAGACAAAGAAACTGAAAGGCAAGATACACACTTCTGGCTTAGTGAGCTATTAGCCCAAAGTGGGGCAGACAGGCCCACTCTGTCCACATGGGGAAGATTCCAGCAAACATATTCTTTGGGGGTGGAACCTGATTATTTTCTATGTGGCACTTACTTCCCAAAGCATGCACTTTTGCACATGCATTAATGGAACAAATTTCCCTCCCTTTCTTTCTACATTTAAGAAAGAAACGGAACAAATATCCCTTGCTCTTTTCTATAAATTTAAGACTTTTATTTAAGAAAGGGTCAACAACTTTCTGGGCTTTCCAGGTGGCTCAGTGGGAAAAAATCCACTTGCCAGTGCAGGAAGCAAAAGAAAACATGAGTTTGATCCCTGGGTCTGGAAGATCCCCAGGAGGAGGAAATAGTAACCCACTCCGGTATTCTTGCCTGGGACAACTCCATGGACAGAGTAGCCTGGCTACCATCTATGGGGTCGTAAAGAGTTAGACACGACTGATCACGCATCGTCAGCAAGATGCACTTTCTTACCTGAGAAATAAAGGTGGTGGAAAAAGGGGCTGAAAGGAGTATTAGTGCTTTACCCAACAGTACCCAAAGAACAGTAACAGTAACAATCACTAGGCCTTTAACCAAGGGCTGAGAGCTATGCCTGGGTTAGTGTGGTGTCTGTTATGAGTGTTGCCTAATTTGGGCAGTTTGTGGTTTCGTCCCTGCAAGACACCTTCCTAAGGGTCTTATCTTAACTCCTACTGATGTCACCTCAGTGGCTGGCACAGAGAAATGAGGAAGTGTATTCCAACTGAATTTTAAGAATTGTCACAAAGACTTCAGAGAGTAGGCCCTGAAGGAAAGTTCATATCTTATGCCCCACTTTTTCTGTCCCTTTTCATATGATTTTCATAGAACTCAATGTTTGAAAATAGGTTCTGAGTGAAAAAAAAAAGGAGCAGTCATAGAACAGCCTTTAAGGCAGCTTAAAAAAACTAAAGGGGAAAGAAAACAAAAACAAAAACCCACAACCATTAGCCTGAAGGGAGGTTTACTAAATACTATGTACCTAAGTTATAAATGACTATGTACCATCCTATCTTACTTTTTTGTCAAATGTTTTAGATTCCTGAGTAGATATCTGCAATTTGCTTTTGTGGAAATTATTAAAAATAAACATTCAATTGAATCCAGAACTGAATTGAATTAAATTAACTGCTGGGGGATCACAGGATTTGTTTTTTGTTTTTTTCTTATTTCAGTGTGACTTTTTATGGTGTTTGTATCTATGTATTTATCTATCCATTTGAGCACCATAAGAAGCTCTGGAGCTAAATGCCCACATTCAAGGCTCAGTTCAATCTATGAATATTTATACAAGTGTAACTGCACTTCTTGTACCTCAGTTTCCTCCACTGTAAGATGAGACAGAATAACATTATCTACTCAGAAGGTTACTGTGAGCATTTACCTGGGGAGCTTTTAAGAACATTGATGTTCAAACCTCACCCAGACCAATTAAATTAGAAATCTCTGAGGGTGAGACTCAGGATCAAAAAGTACCACTTTCTTGCTTAGACTCTGATCTGAGAAATGAGGGTGAATCGAAAATGTGACTTAGATAAGATATAAAGCCTACTTTTTCAAGGGAGAGAGTGGTCCTCATACTTAGAAGACAGCTCACTTGTCAGCTTTACTTAAAAAAAAAAAAAAATAGAAATTCATCAGATGGTTAAGTTCAAACCAATCTTCCTCCCTACTTGGTAGTAAATATGCCACCTCCTCCCTAAAACTCCTGTGGCTGATGAACAGGGTTGAAGGGCAGGTGGAAGAATGCTGAGGGAGGCTCACGTGGCAATCCCTCTGCGCTCACAGCTGCCTGACGGTGCCCCCCAACCTCTAATTTGTGCAAGAGACAGCCCCCGGCAACACACTCCAGCATCAGTGAGTCGGTACCACAGCACTCAGACTTTACATTTCACTTCCGTAAAGCAAAGCGGAGCAGGATGACCTACTCTGGACCAGAATGTGCAGTCGCTCTAATTCTCTGTACAAGAAGGTTCTGGCCATGTCCCTGGGTTTAAGTTCAAGTTTCTTGATTGAGATGACAGGTTAACTATATTTTTGCCTCCTCCTCAACACATGTCCATTTCCCGTTAGATCCGGCACTGATTCAGTCAGAGGAGAGTGAGAAGAACATCCTTAGAAATGAGGATAGGCCTGTTTCTAGGAGACCTATGGAAGGAATTATTTTCTTGCACGTTCTTTCTCTGCCCTCGCACAGCCTGCCACTAAACTTCCTCTTCCTACTGCTGTTCTCCAACCTCCCTCCTCATGTCCATCCAAGGAGAGACGTTTCTGGGGCCTTTGTTGACCATGCTGGGATCATTGTCATTAGAGGTATGATGACTGAACAGTGAGCACACACAGAGAGTAAACGTCAGATCACGTGAAGTCACATCATGAAATCTTCATTCAATTCCCCACTGCATTGAGTCAATGAGGGGCTTTTCCTGCCAATGATTTTGTTTACTAGTGTTGAAGACCGACATTTAATAGGACTTGCTAAACTCCTCAAGACTGAGATATCATTAGGACTTGACAGAGACCTCATTGTGTTTGTCTGTCGCTTTTGTGATGAGTCAATTGGCCTTAGTTACTATATTTAGCATGACCAGGAGCCTTGGAAGTGTTTGCAAAGCAGAATGAGCAACCTTTTGGGTTTTAGGTGGGGTACACTGACCTGAGAGCAGCTGGTCTCCACCCTGTGCATCCCATAGGAAAAGTCATCTGTGAATGTCACCGCATCAGAATTGATCACGTCGTGGAATGAAGGCCAACCTGGGGCAGAGCACGCACAAGAACCGAAACAGAGAGAGAGACAACCATGGGTTAGAATGCGATTCTAAAAGGAATACCAAGCACAGAAGGGAAATCTTTAGTATATGAACCATGCTTAAAATTTTCAACCTGAAAGAAGAAAAGCCGAAGACTGAAGGTTAAAGTATTTTGCCAAAATGCAACTATTTTTTAAGAATAACCTTTTCCTCACATCCAGATTATAGTTGCATTGAGAACTGTGTTTCGTGAGACTCTCTTAGAACACCCAGTAGTTTTGAGCACATCCCCAAACTTAAAAAGCTCTCTTTCACCATTTCTGCTTCTTGTTCTTATCTTCAGTCACTGGGCATAGTTCGGAAGCACTATGAGTTTTACATTGTGATTCTTTTTTTTCCAAAACACAATCTAACTGGTCTGGCTGTTAACTTTAACTATTCCATACTTCTTTAGAAACCATACCTTTTTAGTACTTAGTTTGGATAGTTGTTAAAGGTTTCCTTGGTAACCTAGATGGTAAAGAATCTGCCTGCAACACAGGAGACCTAGGTTTGATCCCTGGGTCAGGAAAATCCCCGGGAGAAGGGAATGACTTAACCACTCCAGTATTTTTGCCTGGAGAATTTCATGAACAGAAGAGCCTGGTAGACTACAATCCATGGGGTCACAAAGAGTCGGACACAACTGAGTGACTGACACTGGGATAGTTAAAATGTATATTTTTAAAATTCTGTTGTTTCCATCTTAATATAATTTCTCAGGAGAAGACTCTTGACAGTCCCTTGGACAGCAAGAAGATCAAACCAGTCAATCCTAAAGGAAATCAACCCTGAATAATCATTGGAAGGACTGATGCTGAAGCTGAAGCTTTGAAGCCAATCCTTTGGCTACCTGATGCGAACAGCTAACTCATCGGAAAAGACCTAATCCTGGGAAATACTGAGGGCAGTAGAAGGGGCAACAGAGGATGAGATGGTTGGATGGCATTACCGACTCAACAGACATAAGTTTCAGCAAATTCTAGGAGGACAGTGAAGGACAGGGAAGCCTGGCATCCTGCAGTCCACAGGTTTGAAAAGTCAGACGTGACTTAGCGACTGAACAACAGGAAGTTGTCTGGAAAGCACAAGTGCTATCTACTGGTGGGCAAGAGGCGTGCTCCCTTCATAGGACAGTCACAGAGCAGCATTCTTCAGGAACCTCCAGGTAGCACCTTCTCTCAAACAGCATCTTGTTCCGATTTTCATTTATTCTAGTGATTTTTAAAATATGCACACAGCTTTAAAAAACTCAGTGGTAAGTAGACCTTCAGATTGTACACATGTTTATGGGTGTACCCAGGTTTTATGTTCAGTACTTATGGGCTTGTTTTTACATGTTTCCAGAAAATATGTCTGGAGTTACTGAGCTGAAGACTGTATTCCTAAAATGATGAAAGAGGTGCAATGTTGCTGAATTGCTTGTGCAATTCTTTTTCAGAAGTGAAATTTTTCCTGTAGAAAGGAGGAAGCCCTTTAAAAGCAGAGTACTTTGTGTTAATACACCTATTGAAAGAAAACAGAATGCAAATTTCAACAATATGATTTCCAGTTTCAAACAAAACAAATCAGCTCAGACCAGGTTTTCATACTAAATTCCCCCAAGCTCCCCACCTCACACTCCCCTCAGGTAACAGTACAGCTTTCATAGTCCTAGATTTAACACCTGGAGTTTAAACACTTTCCAATTTTATTTTTTGGGGCGCCAAAATCACTGCAGATGGTGATTGCAGCCATGAAATGAAAAGATCCTTACTCCTTGGAAGAAAGGTTATGACCAACCTAGATAGCATATTGAAAAGCAGAGACATTACTTTGCCAACAAAGGTCCGTCTAGTCAAGGCCATGGTTTTTCCAGTGATCATGTGTGGATATGAGAGTTGGACTGTAAAGAAAGCTGAGTGCCGAAGAATTGATGCTTTTGAACTGTGGTGTTGGAGAAGACTCTTGAGAGTCCCTTGAACTGCACAGAGATCCAACCAGTCCATTCTAAAGGAGATTGGTCCTGAGTGTTCTTTGGAAGGAATGATGCTAACGCTGAAACTCCAGTACTTTGGCCACCTCATGAGAAGAGATGACTCATTGGAAAAGACTCTGATGCTGGGAGGGATTGGGGGTAGGAGGAAAAGGGGAAGACAGAGGATGAGATGGCTGGATGGCATCACCGATTCGACGGACTTGAGTCTGAGTGAACTCTGGGAGTTGGTGGTGGACAGGGAGGCCTGGCTTGCTGCAATTCATAGGGTTGCAAAGAGTCATACACGACTGAGTGACTGAACTGAACTGAATTGAATTCCTTGATTTTAATTCAAGATTGCTACAAATAACCAAGAAAATCTTAGTTTAGTAGACATAGGCTAATAATCCACAAAACCTAATTATGCTAAGGAGTATCCTTAAGAAAACTCATTTCTCCCCTTTTTCTAAATTCCAGAGAGACTCTCAACATATTCTGGGCTACACTATTTGGTTTTTAATGATTACTTAACACATTTCAGTGTTCTTCTTTGTTTAACGACAGAAGCACCAATCAGTTCAGTTCAGTTCGGTTTAGTCGCTCAGTCATGTCCGACTCTTTGCGACCCCATAACTGCAGCACGCCAGGCTACCAATACTAAAGAGAAACTTAGTGGTGATGTTTTAAAGTGAAAATGAAGTTGTGTCCAAGTCTTTGCAACCCTATGGACTGTAGCTCGCCAGGATCCCCCGTCCATGGGATTTTCCAGGCAAGAATACTGGAGTGGTTGCCATTTCCTTCTCCAGGGGATCTTCCCAACCCAGGGATCGAACTTGGGTCTCCTGCATTGCAGGAAGACTCAACCATCTTAACTACTAGGGAATCCCAATGTTTTAAGACACTGAAAAATAATTTATCTAAGAAAAGAAAGAGAACATTCTGGTTTTTGTTTAAAACCTTTCATGTCTTAACTTGTTTGATTACAGTTTATAGCAAATAATATTATGAAGAGACATATTTGATTCAGCAGTAAACAGGTAAAGATTCAGGAGGTTTTTTTTGTTTTTTGTTTTTTGTTTTTTTAATTTACCATAAAGCTACCACCCCCCCCCAAACACACATTTTCCTATTTCTAGAATTTAAAATAGATCCAGAGAAATATTTATTTATTTCCCATGCTTACCCCTGCATTTTGTGTATACTTATCTTGTTCTACTCATCACACTAGATTTGTGATTTGTTTTCATGCTTTCTCCCTGTTTAGGTGGTGAGCATTTTGAAGGTAATTGACTTCAGTATATTCAGAACTTCCCATGATATACAGTACAGAGGTACAGTTGAGATGTTTATTAAACTGATTTTCAACTTGGCTTATAGAAGAAAGTGGAATGAATATTTATAGTACATCATAGAGTCCATAAGAGGAGAGAACCTAATCATACTCCTTTACAAAACCAG
The DNA here is from genome assembly GCA_006408675.1 of Madoqua kirkii. Lineage (NCBI taxonomy): Eukaryota > Metazoa > Chordata > Mammalia > Artiodactyla > Bovidae > Madoqua > Madoqua kirkii. The sequence continues at coordinate 40,321 of SJYC01147695.1, forward strand.
GTTAAGGAATAGCAGTCTAATTTCTCACTAGACTATCCAATTTGGCTCAATTTCTATAATTAAGCCTCTCTATCCAGATGAAATATCCTTATTATTTATTTAAGGTGGTAAAAACACATAAGGATCATCTAGGTGACTCACTTTACTGGGTTGTGCAGAGAGAGGGTTGGGGAGCAGAAGGAATGGTTATTTGCCAGCCTTACTCAGGCAGGAAGTGGCAAAGCCAAAACTAGAATCTGTCTTAATCTACAGCTGATTTAGTCTAGGTGCTCTACTTATGTTCCACTTTCTTCCTCAGTGAAGGGCTGAGAGGTCAATCATTTAAACACTCTAACAGGAAGGAAGTTGTAGGTTTTAAGAATTATGTTTACTGCTAGTCTGGATTAGTTGATAGATACACTGTTGCACTTAAGAGCTGCTAGGTGGAAGGGGATAGTGAATGGGTACCCTAGACAATACCAGTTCCTGCACCCTCTAAAGACCAAACTGTTTAAAGAGAAAGTCCAAGAGTAATGATATAATGAGGTCATCTAGTTTGTGATACAGGTAAGATTTTTATTCATTTATCTAAAACAGCCAGAAAGACTTAAAAACTCACCTTTAGGCAATAATATTGAGAAAATGATATGCTTTATTTGGAGTTTCTTCATTCTAATTTTTCTCTAATAATTGTGAATCATTGCCTACTAAAGATTTTGGGGAGGGGAGAGAACTGCTTTCAAATGAGCTATGAAACCATACAGCTATACATTTTGCTTCCATGAATTAAATATTTATAGAATTTTCCAAAAGATTATTTAAGAGTTGAGCAGGGTGATCTGGAGTAACATGGAGTACAGGTTCTCAAAAGACCTCAATCTTTCTGGGAACCCTGTTGACACTTGAATAGTTTTTGTTATTTACTGTGGTGCTATCTAAACACTGGAAGACACTAAGCATCCCCACATTCACAGAGTCCTTTTGCACTGTAGAAGAATTATAGCTTTCAAACAGGAATATTGGACATGTCACCCACATCTTAATTGGTGGAGACTGACAAGAGAGCCGCGTTGAAGTCTGTAACTGTATATGATGGGACATATTTCAAAAGAGAATCATTGGTCAACTTCATTGGTAAGGTGAACAAAAGAGCACGTTGAGCTCTTTTGCTGCGTCTCTCAGAACAAGCAAGCTCTGCAGAAAGAGAATCCATCAGAAAGGTAAGTCCTATTGACAATCAAACTAAGAAGGACCTTCACCTAAGAATAAATCGTCTGATGGCAGAGACGCCACAGTGATGACAGCGCTCTGAAAGCAGAATTCCCTCATCATGTGCAAGTATTTAAAGGAGGAACTCTTCACTGCTGCAAAAATCCTCAAAGGAAACCCTGCCCCCACTCCTAATAACAAGGACAGTGCTTCAAAGGGTGATAGGCAAAGACTGAAGCAATCTGGGTCTTGTTGAGAAAATTATCTCGAGCAAAAGAGGGGGGGATGTGTTTTTGTCAGTTTTGACATTAAAGACAGATCATCCATCCTCCTTTCTCTAGGATTTCCCTTTTGGTCTTCTCATCTAACAAAACAGTATTTGTTTTGGATGCATTCCATATACTTTTTAAAAGAAAAGTCATGTGAAAACCTGTATAAACAGAGTTGACTCACCCTATCCCCAGTACATCCTTTTGTTTCTATTCAAAGAGTTTGGATATGGGCTGATTATCATTTTATTTCCAAGACCATAAACTGTACCTTTTAAATATTAGCCCATTAATATCAAGAACAACTTATGTTCAATAAATAATTCTCCTTTCTAAGAATTCTCCTTTCTCAATAGCAAGTAACTACAAGTACTACACTTTATACCGACAAATTGGAATATGGCAGTTCTGCTTCGATTTTATCCAAACATCAGGCCAAATTAATCTGCAGACATAACTTGGTGTCTATGGTGTATGCTGGTATAATGTGATGCAAATCCAGGATATGTTCATTTACATCTCGAATGTAAGAGTAAGTGATCTAGTTTATTAACAGTAGGTCGTTGGTGCTTGCTACCACCTACACTAAAATGGATTTTTTTAGACTGCAGTAGGAAGAATGATTCCTGCTGACTTGTATGTAACTTAACAAAGCTGCTTTAAGTCTACTTGAACCTGGAATTTTATAGTGATACAGCTCTCCAAAAGTAGTGTACTGTTCACAGATTTAAAATGTTTCATTCCAACTGCCCCCTGAGAAAAACTTCCTTAGCTCTCTCTTCCAACCTTTTCCTCCTTCCTCTCAAATATCTTCAAAACAAGTTGTTAAAACTAGCAACAGATTATAAACAAGCTGAAGCCAATTCCATCCGTACCATGTCTCGAAAAAGTGGCCCTCATTCCTTTACTCTTAATTTAACAAGGATGGCTATACAGCTTCCTCTTCCCCTACCCCCTCCTTCAACCCCCAGATAAGATTAGAAACCTCAGTAAATTAGCTACATGACCCATCAGTAGAACACAGCAGAAACTACCCATGACCAAGGATACATTGAATTGAAATATAATGACAAGTATTTTGTTATCTTCAAATGCAAAAATAAGGCCACTTGGGTTTGAGTGATGGTTTAATAATGATGATATATATTTGAGCATGGTTTTGGTGAGACAAGTTGGAGATCTGCAGATATAATTTTCTGCAGATAGCAATTCTCACAGCTCTATAATTCTAGGACAGTATTTCAAAATTTGTAGCTTTTGGTTTCTCTGAAACCAGAAACTATTAACCTCACTGACCAATATTAGCTTATTAGCTATCTCAAGCCAAATAATAAAACTCTCTATGGAGACCTCCTAATAAAAATTGTTTGAAGCTTAGAGCTCTGATTCTTGCCCAGTTATTCACTTCAGTTGGTACTTCAGGTATAATTTGAATAATATTTTTAAAAGGATGATTCTCTATTCCCCCTCAAAGACCCAAAAGTTTAATCAACCAAACACATGCATGTAGCGGAAGATCAAACAGTGCAAGATGACTCAGTGACATGTTCCCTTGCAAGTCTCCCCACCTTGCAGACAATCAGGCTTTCTATTTATTTCTACAAAATATGCATATGCATCTGATCCCTTCATTTTAACTCTGTGCTGTCCAATACAGCAGTAGCCAGGAACACATCACAAGTCAAATTACAATTAATTAAAATTAAATAAAATTTAAGTTTCAGTTTCTTTGCCACACTAACCACAGTTCAAGTTCTCAACAGTTACATGTAGTTAATGGTGATGACACTGGACAACACACATACAGATACAGAATAGTTCTACCATTATTTTCCACAAATAGAAAACATTTCACCATTGAACAGTGCTGTTTGTGAACTATAAATTGATTCTTTCTTGTGAATTATGATTTAGTATTCATATTTTCACTATCTCCCCTTCCTTCCCCCTTCTAATTTTTACAGTTACATTCCTTTTATTGATAATTCTTTTAAAACCTTGTTTGGTAACATCTGTTTCTTGAACTAGAATGTAAGTTGAATAAAGGCAGGGAGTTTGTTCACCTCTGTATTGCTAATTGGGCTTCCCAGCTGGTGCTAGTGGTAAAGAACCTGCCTGCCAGTGCAGGAGACACGGGTTTGATCCCTGTATCGAGAAGATCCCCTGGAGAAGGGCACAGCAGCCTGCTTCTAGTATTCTTGCCTGGACAGTCCCATGGACAGAGGAGCCTGGTGGGCTACAGTCCATAAGGCCCCAAGAGTCGCACACAGCTGAAGCGACTTAGTACGTATTGCCAGTTACTTAAAACAGTGCCTTCAACATAAGAATGTTATTTAAAAACTATGTAATGATTGAATGAATGCATGACTATCCTATAACTTAATACTGTTTGGCTCTCCTTAGTGCTCTGATCCTCCCCCCACCTACTCTTTCCTGCCTTTCCAGTGCCTAATCTTAATTAACTCTCACATGTTTTTATAGATTAATCCTAAGAGTTGAAAATGAGCAAGCAGCCTGTATATTACTATGACTATACATGTATTGCTTATTGCAGAGCTGAAGTGTTCTGGGATTATCTTTCTTTCTGGATGGTCCAATTGTCATAATCTCAGAATGCTTAAGATCAAACATTTTCCTGTTTTACACTGCATCACATGTTAAAAGGCATGTCACGTTTTCTACTGCCTTTCTTTTAGACCGTGATTTTCATTATATAATTGTATAAAATTTTTCTGTAATTCAATATTTCAATTTTTGAGTTTTTAATTACAAATATTTAACACACATGCAAAAGTTTACAGAATATAATAGGCATCCATGATTTAACAGATATCCAGATCTGACAGATAATAATTTAAAAAAATATTTGCTTCAACTTTTCTCTTTTTCTAACAGAATGAAATGTTACAATTACAGCCAGATCTGCCTCCAACCTTCTTCCCTATTCCTATACATCCTGGTACCACAAAGATAATCATTTATGTACCATTCCCAACGAGAAGGAAACGGCAACCCACTGCAGTGTTCTTGCCTGGAGAATTCCATGGACAGAGGGGCCTGGCAGGTACAGTCCATGGGGTTGCAAAGAGTTGGACACGAGTGAGCCACTGAGCCACCCCCCAACACGTGTTCTGATTCATTTTCTGCAGTGTAATATCCATAAACAAAACATAATGTTCTAAATGTTTAATGATTTATATAAATGACATCAAATCATAGGTACCTTCTGACGGATTATTTTTCTACATTATTCCTGGCCTCCAGTTATTTTGTTTGTTTTTACATTTTGTGTTTTTCTAACAGCATCATCTTATCTTTATATATGAAGTATTTCAAATATCCCTGATAATATAAATCAGTGGGTTGTTTTATTTTCGCTTTTCTATTATTTTCTAAAATGTCTCTGCCTTCTCTAGGGTAATGGTTCTATCTTGGATTTTGTCTTCCATGCTCTTGGTTTTCTTGGTATAGCGATGGTGATCTTTGGCCATTTCTCCATGAGAATGGAGGTCTGGGTCAGTTATCTTCTGCAGCTATAATAGGCAAGGTCCTCTGCTTTCAGGAACAGTACAGCTTTGTTTTCTTACTAGTCTTAACTCTGAATAGAAAAGCTGACTGGGAGCTCTGTGAACACAGCTGATGCCCAAGAATTTGTTAGTCCTAGAAGGAAATGGCAACCCACTCCAGTGTTCTTGCCTGGAGAATCCCAGGGATGGTGGAGCCTGATGGGCTGCCGTCTATGGGGTTGCACAGAGTCGGACACGACCGAAGCGACTTAGCAGCAGCAGCAGCAGCAGGATTCATTTTGGAGCACAACACCTCAACAACAGCACCAATTCTCCCAGACAGGCTGTTTAATATCTGAAGAGAGGATTCTTCCAGGTTTCTTCTTTTTCCATGTGACTAACTGATGATCTGTCAGTCTAAATATGAAAGTGAGGAAGATGTGAAGCTGATCTAGCTGTTCTTTAGACTTTCAATTCAGCACCTTGTTGTCAGTCCCATTTGCCTCTTGATAATTCTGCTGGGCATCTCAAAACAACTCTAGCACATATTCTGGGTTGTATCTTTCTTTAATCAACCATACCCATTAATGCATTTCTTCCCATTTTTTTTTCTCCTTGGGAGAATGGGTTATAATTTCTTGTCTGCTCAAGATCCCGTTACTCTCCCCCAATCTAACTCTCTTTGCAACAGGTTTCTTTTCCTATAAAACTTCTCCTCCCTCTTCTCCTCCTCCTCTTTCTTCTGTTTTTTAAAATTGTCACTTTAAAGAGGTTTCTTGGGAGACAGGAAAACAAACTTGTATGTCAGTCTATCATCATGAACAAGAGGCTGAGATTCTTTTTAATAAACAAAACCACTGCAGATGACTGCAGCCGTGTAATTAAAAGATGCCTCCTCCTTGGAAGAAAAGCTATGACTAACCTAGACAACATATTAAAAAGCAGAGACATTATTTTGCCAACAAAGGTCCATATAGTCAGAGCAATGCTTTTTCCAGTAGTCACATACAGGTGTGAGAGTTGGACCATAAAGAAGAATTGATGCTTTCAAACTGTGGTGCTGGAGAAGACTCTTGAGAGTCCCTTGGACAGCAAGGAGATCAAACCATTCAATCCTAAAGGAAATCAACCTATAATATTCACTGGAAGGATTGAAGCTGAAGCTCCAATCCTTTGGCCACCTGATGTGAAGAGCTGACCCATTGGAAAAGGCCCTAATGCTGGGAAAGATTAAGGGTAGGAGGAGAAGTGGGTGACAGAGGATGAGATAGTTGGATGACATAACTGACTCAATGGACATGAGTTTCAGCAAACTCTGAGAGATAGTGAAGGACAGGGAAACCTGGCATGCTACAGTCCAAGGGGTAGGAAAGAATCAGACATGACTTAGCGACTGAATAACAAATGCTCAGTCTATCATCAAGAAGCTGAGATTCTTTTTAATAGACTGCAGATTTTAGTGTCTTGATCCAATAGTTTATGAAAAGAAGCAACAGATTTCAGGCATTATAATTTTTTCCACTAATCACAATTATATTTTTTACCTTACTGATAAGTGAAGTGAAGTGAAGTGAGCTCGCTCAGTCGTGTCCGACTCTTTGCGACCCCATGGACTATAGCCCACCAGGCTCTTCCATCCGTGGGATTCTCCAGGCAAGGATACTGGAGTGGGTTGCCATTTCCTTCTCCAGGGAACTTCCCGACTCAGGGATTGAACCTGAGTCTCCCGCATTGCATGCAGGCTCTTTACCCTCTGAGCCACCGGGGAAGCCCCCTTACTGATAAAAATATACCAAAAATAATGTAAGGTTTAGCAGCTTTAACTGGTTCAGATTTGACTCTGGCTAAAAAGTGATTATGGGCTAACTAGATGAGATTAGCCCTTACTTCATAACCTCTGTAGTGCCCTCTGGGCTTAGAATCAGGCAAGCAGGATAGTCTCCTCCCTGACCAGTTCAGTGGAAAGAAATTTCTTGGACTACTTTTCAACTTTATATTTGCTTAATGTGGTTTGAGAATTTCTTGTGTTTTGGCCCTCCTGCCATAGCAAATATAAGGACAAACATCCCCCATATGCTGATGACATGATTTCATTATTGTAAACAAGCAATAGTCTCAAGAGGCAAATTCTCAAGTGGCAAACTCTCAAGTAAATGGTTTTAATAGTAAGTATGACAAAAATAAAACCATCAGTTTTGGCAAACATTACCCTTATGCTTCATTCAGCTTTAATGAGTGGTACTTCAAGCAAAAATGATACTTAAAGCAAGGAGTTTAGAATATATATAAAATTAGAATCAATCTATATATACTAAAAATCAATGAAGATAATGAAAAATGAAAGTGAAAATGTTAGTAGCTTAGTCGTCTCTGACGCATTGTGACCCCAGGGACTGTAGCCTGCTACGCTCCTCTGTCCAAGGGTTTCTCCAGGCAAGAACACTAGAGTGGGTAACCATTTTCTTCTCCAGGGGATCTTCCTAACCTAGGGATCAAACACAGGTCTCCGGCATTGTTAGCAAATTCTTTACTGTCTGAGCCACCAGGGAAGCCCATGAATATAAATAATGCTAATAAAAAAATGTAAACACAACGTACTATAGCTCAGCTGGTAAAGAACCCACCTGCCAATGCAGGAGACACAAGAGATATGAGTTTGATCCCTGGGTCCGGAAGATCCCCTGGAGAAGGAAATGGCAACCTACACCAGTATTCTTGCCTGGAAAACTCCATGGACAGAGGAGGCTGGCAGACTATAGTCCATGGGTCACAAAGAGTCAGACATGACTGAGTGTGCATGCACATACGCACCAAAGTACTGTTCAAACATGAATTTTACTTTGGTTACTAGTTACTTTGCTTTTCTGTCTTGTTGTCAAGTAACCCAATAGCTCTAAATGGCAGTGGCACTGTTGCTGGGACATTCTGAATGGCACAATGATGGGGAATCACATAAAGATCAGATTTGTGTTTTAGGAAGATGGCTCTGGAAGCAGGCTGGAGGGTGAGGGATAAAAGGGAAGATGAAAGCAGATCTACCAGATGAAGACTGTGTACAGGAACAGAAGTTCTAAATGAAGACAATTGCAATGGGGCTGGGGATCAGGAGAGCGATTATAGAGAAACTGAGATCACAGTTCCGATCGTGGTGACTGAGATACCTGTGGGGTAGTGAAGGAGAAGGGCAGGGTCAGATTAGGATTAGACTTCCAGCTTGTATGACCAGCTGGATTGTGCCCATCATGCATGTTTTCAGGGAAAATAACAAAATCAGCCTAGTGTGAAACTACCTAGGAGGCAGAGAAATATGTGGGCTCAGAAGTGAGACCCTGGCTAAAGATACAGATGTGAAAGTCTGCAGAGCGCAGAAGACAGTAAGACTAGAATGAGGTTTGGAAGAAGGAGAATAGGGTGGCAGTGGAGAATCATACAGGTATCTAAACGGTGAGCTGAAAAATGAGTCAGTAAAGGAAAATAGAAGAGGGTGTTCCAGAAAATAGGAGGAGGACAAGGGTATCAAGACAAAGTTAGATAATAAAGTGAAAAATGTTCAAGGCTGGAGGGCAGACTGTAGTGACAGAATCTACAGAAAGGGCCAGTCAAGTAAAATCTGAGAGGAGATTGCTGAATTCAATAATTAGGAGATCTGAGGAGCTTTAGGAAGAGACATTTCAATGTGATTGCTGACAGAAGCTGAGCTCCGTCGGGTGGAACAGCGTATGTGCAGCGGAGACAGTGAACAAAGACTGCTCTTTACAAAGCCTGGCTGGGAAGGAAGGTGAGCTGCGTGATGACTACTGGAGAGCATAAGAACATTTGTGCTAAAATATTTGGGTTCTTGGGGCTCCTCCTACTGATTCCACCTTTCTCTTTTTCTAAGGTGTTTAATATCTTACACTATTACTTTTTTATGGAGCTTTTGCAATAAAATAAGTGATATGAAAAATATTTAGACATGCTAAAAAATCTTAAGCAGCACTCAACTGCTCCTTAGCTTTCTGAACAGAAGTTGTATTTGAAGAAAGGCTAAAAGACTAAAATAGAATTCCACCCCCAGAATTGTTTTATCTTTAGTTTGTATTTCAAGTTATCTGTTGTTGTTTTGCTCCTAATATCTTTTGGTCTACCAAACTGAAAGTTACGAGTTTGAGTTTTAAATGACTATGGCAATCTGTCCTCCTTGTCTGGCACAGTAGTAGGTACTCACTAAATATGGATGAACAAATGAATCCAGAGCTTTAATTCTAGGTCAAGTTTCACTGTCAAAGGTGTTCAGAGCATGGTTTGTGACTATTTATTTTTGTATGGGTAATTTTTGATTACTGTTACTTCTTCTACTAAGCTCCATGTGAATATGACTCCTTTCTCTATGATATCCTCAACGCACAGCTCATAGAAATATCTGTCGAATGAATTAATTAACAAAGAAAATATCAGCACAAATTCATTATTTAACAGCAAAATTGGACTGAATTAAAGGATTATCACTTAGTGTGGACCTGCCTATTACTATGCTGATCAGAAGAAAAAAAAAAAAAAGATGAAGAGTTTCTACTATTTTGTTTTAGGCAATTTTTTTACAAATATTAAACTTAATATGATAAATTTCCTTCTATCAATAGTGCATTTCCTCAAACTGATATAATCTCATATGTAGAAGCCATATAGCCTTGTCACCTGAAAGGATTTCAGGCACTGGCATCTGTGAAAGGACAACATGACTAAAAACTGTCAAGAACACTGAGGTGTCCTTCGGGCAGCATGAACATCTGGTATCTATTCTCTTTGGAGATTAATAATGTAGCTGTAATGCAGCAGCCTTCGCTAATTCCTTTGAGCCCCACACAGCATTTTTAAATGGTTCCAAACATATAAGATCTCTAATTGGTATGGATTTCATCCACAGTTTCCTTATAGTCACAAAACATCTCAGAAACTCCTAAGCAGGAATTGACAGAGGAAAGCTTCCCTGTGCCCCTTTGTGAAGGCTGTTATTAATAATTTTTTTCAGGTTCAATAAAATTACTAAGCTTAACCGTTTCAACCAAAAAACTGAGGAGAAGGACTTTTATTTTCCCTGGCCTGAACACTGTCTCTTGCTACTTTAAATCACAGTTAATGTTTTAAAAAATATATCTTACACATAAGTCAGTCGTAGACCTTTAGCATCAAAGGCTCTGAGCGATATGGCATGTAGCGGCCTGACCTTTAGCCATAATTTCTAAGTGCCATTAAAAAATGTCTCTCAAACTAGTTTTAAATTTAGTGTTGACCTAGTAACCTCGATCCCCAAACATTCAACTTTAGATGATTATTTTATTTTGTTCCAAAAGCTCTTCAGTCCAGTGAAGGCATCCATTAGGAAGCTTCACAAAGAGTTTCGCGTTTGCTTAGAATTTATTAGCTACATCGAACAGGAAGATGGTGATTTGGGTTGCTTGCTGAGTGAAGATTATTTACTGTGCTTAACTGACCTTAAGAATTCCAGGAGGGATACAAAATGGGGAAATTCAAAGAAATACAGATTCTATTCTCAGCGACAGGCAATCCAGACTAACAGTGAAATAATGTTCCATTCAACTGCAGTACTGAATTGGGTCTATTCACTATATAGCATCTTTGGGGACTGTCGGACTATCACTTACATTCTTCAGTTGGGTACCTATCCAAAATTTTAGACTATTTTCTATAAATATATGTGCCTGACAAAAATGTAAGATTACTTCTAAGACGAAGTTAGGTCTTGAACTTATTTTTCTTTTCTAACTTTTCTCCTGATGTTTTTCTCTAACTAAACTCTCTCTAAGCTTCTCAATAGGCTTTAGATCTTTATTCTATTATTACTTTTAGTAACAACAATATGAAATAAAATATTTCCTTGTTTTCATAAATCTATGATCCTTTGCTGCTCTATATCATCTTTTTATGACATGTCAAAACTCAGTTCACCTACCACAATTTAAATTTCTGACAACCCATCTTGAAAGAATATTTTGAAAAAGAACAGATTGCTCAGAAAAGCTATTAAAGACAAATAATCCAGAACAAAATGATTACTTAGAGTTGTTTACATGACAAAAGATGTTTTTTCCTTTGTAGCAGACACACAGCAGAATTGAAGCAATTTATCAAACACTGTATATTCCCTAACATATTAAAATTTTAAAATAAATAGCATCAAAAAGACAGGAAGCAAAATACATCAAATCAAGACATACTTTGATAACTATGCATTCTTCTATAAATCCTTTAAGGAAATCTTTTGCCAATACCAAATCCCCATTACCTAGCTTTTCCTTTTCTTATATTTAATCATGTTCCAAAAAACGATATAACTTACTGTTTATAATAGGTTTTGTTATGGTTTTTTTTTTCTTGTCTGTATTCAGCCAGCTAGAATGTAAGCTCCCTATGTGTAAAGTTAACTGTTTTGTTCCCAGTGCGTTCAAAGCTCCTAGAAGGATGCCTGAGATTTAATAAATTTTGGTTTAATGAGCTTTCTATATATATTTTTGTTACTCTGAAAATCTTAGATTTAAAAATAATTCTTGCCTCGGTTTTAAAACACACAGCCACTGAAGTCTTTGTTATAGAATTAGTTATAGAGCTTCCCCAATAGCTCAGCAGGTAAAGAATCTGCCTGCAATGCAGGAGACACAGGTTCAATCCCCAGGTTGGGAAAATCCTCTAGAGGAGGAAATGGCTACCCACTCTTGCCTGAAAAATCCCATGGACAGGGGAACCTGGTGGGCAACAGTCCAAAGAGTCACAAAGTCAAACACTACTGAGTACACACATAACACAAATACACAGAAGCTCCAGGTCACTTGATCTGAGCCACCGTCAGCTCCCGGTCTTGTTTTTGCTGACTGTATAGAGCTTCTCCATCTTCGGCTGCAAAGAATATAATCAGTCTGATTTCGATATTGACTATCTGGTGATGTCCATGTGTAGAGTTGTCTCTTGTGTTGTTTGCTATAACCAGTGCATTCTCTTGGCAAAACTCTTGTTAGCTTCATTTTGTACTCCAAGGCCAAACTTGCCTGTTACTCCAGGTATCTCTTAACTTCCTACTTTTGCATTCCAGTCCCCTATAATGAAAAGGACATTTGTTTTTGGTGTTCATAAAACCGTTCAACTTCAGCTTCTTTGGCATTTAGCGGTTGGGGCATAGACTTGGATTACTGATACTGAATGGTTTGCCTTGGAAACAAACAGAGTTCATTCTGTCGTTTTTGAGATTGCACCCAAGTACTGCATTTGGGACTCTTTCGTTGACTAAGAGGGCTACTCCATTTCTTCTAAGGGATTCTTGCCCACGGTAGTAGATATCATGGTCATTTGAATTAAATTTGCCCATTCCAGTCCATTTTAGTTTGCTGAGTCCTAAAACGTCGATGTTCACTCTTGCCATCTCCTGTTTGACCACTTCCAATTTACCTTGATTCAGGGGCCTAACATTCCAGCTTCCTATGCAATATTATTCTTTACACTGGACTTTACTTTCATCACCAGTCACATCCACAACTGGGCATTGTTTCACTTTGGCTCCATCTCTTCATTCTTTCTGGAGTTACATCTCTACTCTTCTCCAGTAGCATATTGGGCACCTACTGACCTGAGGAGTTCATCTTTCAGTGTCATATCATTTTGCCTTTTCATACTGTTACTTTTCATAGGGTTCTCAAGGTAACAGTACTGAAGTAGTTTGCCATTCCCTTCTCCAGTGGACCATGGTTTTTTTTCAGAACTCTCCACCATGACTCATGAATCTTGGGCGGCCTTATATGCCATGGCTCATAGTTTCATTGAGTTCATTCATTCTCCTTATTGCAAAATTCAGATTTAAATTAAAGACAGTATGGAAAACCACCAGACCATTCAGGTATGACCTAAATCATATCTTTTATAATTATACAGTGGAAGTGTCAAATAGATTCAAGGCATTAGATCTGATAGACAGAGTGCCTGAAGAACTATCAACAGAAGTTCGTGACATTGTACAGGAGGCAGAGATCAAGATCATCCCCAAGAAAAACAAATGCAAAAAAGCAAAATGGTTGTCTGAGGAGGGCTTACAAATAGCTGTGAAAAGAAGAGAAGTGGAAGGCAAAGGAGAAAAGGAAAGATTTACCCATCTGAATGCAGAGTTCTGAAGAACAGCAAAGAGAGATAAGAAAGCCTTCCTCAGCAAAACAGAGGAAGACAAGAAATGAGAAAGACTATAGATCTCTTCAAGAAAATCAGAGATACCAAGGGAAAATTTCATGGAAAGATGGGCACAATAAAGGACAGAAACAGTATTGACCTAACAGAGGTAGAAGATATTAAGAAGAGCCAAGAATACATGGAAGAACTATGCAAAAAAGACCTTAATGACCCAGATCACACAATGGTGTGATCACTCACCTAGAGCCAGATATCCTGGAATGTGAAGTCAACTGGGCCTTAGGAAGCATCACTACAAACAAAGCTAGTGGAGGTGATGGAATTCCAGCTGAGCTATTTCAAATCCTAAAAGATGATGCTGTGAAAGTGCTGCACTCAGTGTGCCAGCAAATTTGGAAAACTCAGCAGTGGCCACAGGACTGGAAAATGTCCATTTTCATTTCAATCCCAAAGGCAGTGCCAAAGAATGTTCAAACTACCACACAATTGCACTCATCTCATACGCTAGTAACATAATGCTCAAAATTCTCCAAGCCAGGCTTCAGCAGTTTGTAAATTGAGAACTTCCAGATATTCAAGCTGGATCTAGAAAACGGCAGAGGAACCAGAGATCAAATTGCCAACATGCATTGGATCATAGAAAAAGCAAAAGAGTTCCAGAAAAGGCTTTGGACTATGCCAAAGCCTTTGACTACATGGATCACAGCAAACTGTGGAAAATTCTTCAAGAGATGGAAATATCAGACTACCTTACCTGCCTCCTGAGAAATCTTTATGCAGGTCAAGAAGCAACAGTTAGAATAAGACACTGAACAACAGACTGGTTCCAAATTAGGAAAGGAGTATGTCAAGGCTGTATATTGTCACCCTGCTTATTTAACTTATATGCAGAGTATATCATGTGAAATGCTGGGCTGGATGATGCACAAGCTGGAATCAAGAATGCTAGGAGAAATATCAGTAGCATCATATATGCAGATGACGCCACCCTTATGGCAAAAAGTGAAGAGGAACTGAAGAGCTTCTTGATGAAAGTGAAAGAGGGGAGTGGAAACGTTGGCTTAAAGCCCAACATTCAAAAAGCAAAGATCATGACCTCAACTACCATCACTTCATACTGAATAGATGGGGAAACAGTGGAAACAGTGAGAGACTTCATTTTCTTGGGCTCCAAAATCACTGCAGATGGTGATTGCAGCCATGAAATTAAAAGATGCTTGCTTCTTGGAAGGAAGACTATGACCAACCTAGACAGCCTATTAAAAAGCAGAGACATTACTTTGCTGACAAGGGTCCATCTAGTCAAGGCTATGGTTTTTCCAGTAGTCATGTATGGATGTGAGAGTTGGACTATAAAGAAAGCTGAGGGCCAAAGAATTGATGCTTTTGAACTGTCGTGTTGGAGCATACTCTGTGAGTCCCTTGGACTTCAAGGAAATCCAACTAGTCCATCCTAGAGGAAATCAGTCCTGAATAGTCATTGGAAGGACTGATGTTGAAGCTGAAGCTCCAATACTTTGGCCACCTGATGTGAAGAACTGACTCACTGGAAAGGACCCTCATACTGGGAAGGATTGAAGGCAGGAGGAGAAGGGGACCACAGAGGATGAAATTGTTGGATGGCATCCTTGACTTGATGGACATGAGTTTGAGCAAGCTCCTGGAGTTGGTGATGGAAGGGAAGCCTGGTGTGCTCTAGTCCATGGGATCTCAGTGTTGGACATGACTGAGTGACTAAACTGAACTGCACTAGGTCACTTACTAACGTTTATTGAAGATTTTGATGACCAGATAACAGTTTTCTCTCCATTCCAAACTGCTACCTACATTCTGGGACCTCTAGGAAGACAACCCACCTAATAGTCCTCATATTAACAACACGTTGCTGTTGCTGCTAAGTCGCTTCAGTCGTGTCCGACTCTGTGCAGCCCCATAGACGGCAGCCCACCAGGCTTCCCCGTCCCTGGGATTCTCCAGGCAAGAACACCAGAGTGGGTTGCCATTTCCTTCTCCAGTGCATGAAAGTGGAATCGCTCTCAGAAAGCCGAAACTAATCTAGTCCATGGAACCAAGATCCTATATTCAGCAAGAGCCATGGGTACAAATTGAAAACCTTCAGTGGCTTTGATTCTGACCACTGACCGGTTAATGCATTAAAAAATTAGAAGTCATCACATGAAGAAAATTGAACTTCAGATACATCAATTTGGCTAGAAAGGATTGTGGTACTGCACACATATTTTAATTTGGCACTGGATTATCCTGACCAAAAAACAAATGGGGAAAATTCCATAAAGATACAAGCACATCCATAGTATATTCTGAGGGCTATAGGTTGATATAGCATTCTGTCAGCTGTGTGTGCAGTAGTATTAAGCCCTTCTTCGCTAAACCAGTTGTAAATGATGCAAAGTACAGTTGCAAAAGTTGGCTACTTAGTATTGAACAAACATTACATAAATATTTGTTGAATAAGTGAACCAGATTGAAGATGAAGAAAGTATTAACAAAACTGTGAAAATGATATCACACTAAATCAATGTATATATTTATGATATTTTGATAATCACCTCTCACTTGTTTATTGTTGCTTACATCCCTAGACCAGAATATAGCATTCCATGGATTACTATCTCATGATAGCATGTCATGGGCACCTATATAATTTTTTTGTATTTTTTTCCTGTTTGGGTAGCATAATATTTTAGAAGGTGTGGTCGGCATCCAAAGACATAAAGCACTCAACCATGTACTACTAAAGTCTCAACCATGTATTATTAAATAATCACCAAAATTATGGTCTTAAAGGCTATTTACAAATAAATTTTAATTGGATTTCCTGTATTAGAAAACTCCCTTGGGAAATTTCGCCAAGGTGCTACATAAAAGGTCTTTTAAAATCACCTCCTTTGATTTGAGGTATCAATCAAGAACCGGTATAATAGCTCTTTGACAATTAATAGTTTTTATTTTTGTGCTTTTTATTTGTAATAGCTCTCCTACACAAATAATTTTTACCTCTCAATTTCAACTCTTTGCCTAATTCCAGGTATTGCCCCGGGTCTCTAGCCTCCATGATATCTTAATGTTATTACTTTTCCAAGCTTTGTTGCTTGGCTCCTATTACTTTTCTATTTTAATTCCTTTTTCAAGTACAGTTGATTGGCATGTTGTGTCAGTTTCCTGTGTACAGCAAAGTGAATCAGTCATACATATACATGGATCCACTCTTTTTTAGATTCTTTCACCACACAGGCCAGTACAGAGTACTGAGTAGTACCCCCTGTGCTATAGAGTAGGTCCTTACTGCATAGCTATTTATACCTAGTAGTGCATCCTATTGGAGAAGGCAGTGGCAGCCCACTCCAGTGTTCTTGCCTGGAGAATCCCAGGGACAGTCTTTTAAAATCACCTCCTTTGATTTGAGGTATCAATCAAGAACCGGTATAATAGCTCTTTGACAATTAATAGTTTTTATTTTTGTGCTTTTTATTTGTAATAGCTCTCCTACACAAATAATTTTTACCTCTCAATTTCAACTCTTTGCCTAATTCCAGGTATTGCCCCGGGTCTCTAGCCTCCATGATATCTTAATGTTATTACTTTTCCAAGCTTTGTTGCTTGGCTCCTATTACTTTTCTATTTTAATTCCTTTTTCAAGTACAGTTGATTGGCATGTTGTGTCAGTTTCCTGTGTACAGCAAAGTGAATCAGTCATACATATACATGGATCCACTCTTTTTTAGATTCTTTCACCACACAGGCCAGTACAGAGTACTGAGTAGTACCCCCTGTGCTATAGAGTAGGTCCTTACTGCATAGCTATTTATACCTAGTAGTGCATCCTATTGGAGAAGGCAGTGGCAGCCCACTCCAGTGTTCTTGCCTGGAGAATCCCAGGGACAGGGGAGCCTGGTGGGCTGCCGTCTATGGGGTCGCACAGGGTTGGACACCACTGAAGCGACTTAGCAGCAGCAGCAGTGTGTCCTCTTGGGGCTTCCCAGGTGGTGCAGTGGTAAAGAAGCAGCTGCCAGTGCAGGAGATGTAGGAGAGACAGGTTTGATCCCTGGGTTGGGAAGATTCCCTGGAGTAGAATTCCATAGACAGAGGTGCCTAGAGGGCTACAGTCTACAGGGTCGCAGAGTCAGACACGACTGAGTGACTGAGCATGCATGTAGTGTGTCCTATTACTTTTTAAATATGTCATGCATATGTTTATTAACCACGTACAAATGCATAAATGTGAATATATCCTACATACTTTAAGTGCAACCTTTTCCCTTGTCTTTTCTTGGTCCCTTTCCTCATCCTGCAGGAAATCTATGTAAACAACCTAAAAAGGACTGTGGCACAGTTTTGTCCATGTTCTTATAGCTTCACAAAATCATATCTACACACACACAAACAGAATCGTATCTACACACACAAACAGAAATGATCTAGTAGCTGCATCATATTCCACTTTGCAACCAGCCTGCAAATGATAAGAATGACTTTGCTTCCCACAAAGTCTACACTGAACTGTCTCTGAGGCAGCCTAGAGAGTTGTCAAGTTGAGACAGTCTGTGACAGAATATAACTAGTGATGAAAAGAAATAAAATAGTAAGAAGCTACAAACATTTCCTGAAAGCCAAATAGTCCCCATTCTACCAGATGATTAATGACTTTTGTAAATGTTCTTTTCAATAAGAAAGATTAAATGTGTAAGACCCAGAGCTGCACGTCCCATGTGCAATTCACTTAGAAAAAAATAAAAACTTTGGAAATGATGAAATGATCATGTAACACCCAAAGCAGGGGTTCTTAAGCTTTTTTTTTTTTTTTTGGTCCCATGGGCTTTTTGGAAGTCTGGTGAAGGCTATGGACCATTCAGGATAATGTTTTTAAATGCATGAGAGGGAATACATGGGATTACAGAAAAGAAACAACCTTTAAATAGAATGATCAAAATACCAGGAAGAAAGCCCAAATTTCCGATTTAGTAATCAATATATCTTTTCACTAATGAATAGAATTTTTTTCTTTCACTTGAAGTATAGTTGATTTATAATACTGTATTAGTTTCAGGTTGTACAAGAAAATGATAGAATAGAATCATTTTGACTAAGTAGGATGTATTAAGTAGAAAAAGCATGGAATTTGATGTTTAATTTATATACACACACACACACACACACACACACACACACACAAAGTGGGTTCAATCCTAGCTCTGCAATTAACTATCTGTGGAATCTCTGATAAGTAAATGCAACCTCACTGAGCCTCATTTTCTTCTTCTTTAATTTGAAATAGGAATCTACTTCCTAAGATTTATTGAGGATTATTGAATAATGAATGAAATATCTGGATCCCCTCTAGAAAACTATTAATCTAAATGTACATACCAAAACTTCAGGATTTCACAGACCTCGAGTTACTAACCATGCTTTATCTTTTACTGCCACCTTGATAAACTGTTCTCTTAACAGAGACCTTTACCCTTTAGAGAAGGAATCTTGCCTGAAAGCCCATCAACACTTTCCAACAAACTTTCACAAATGTTACCAAAATCTTTCAAAGCACACTGCAGGAAGCATAATGACCTGAACCTGGCTCATCATGTAGTGTAAGACTCTACTTCTATGAATGAACTGGTGTAAACATTCGTAGACACTTGATGTACTATTCCTTATTCAAAATCGATATTGTTCAGGCTCTAACTATAATGAAGTAGTATGACCAAATCTGAATTCATCATCCAGAGAAAGATGTGGATAAATGAAAAAGATTCAGAAGATAGTCACAAATACAAAAAAAGGTTTTTAAACACGACCTGTACAAATGGTTAAAGAAACAAGTACTTGGATTATGTTGTCTGGCAAAGAGAAAGCTAAAGAGTAAACACAAAATAGTCATGAAATATGTAAAAACATTTTAAAATATAGATTTGGTCTTGACAGAAAGATGAAGAAAAAAACAACAAAAATTTTAAACAGGAAAGCGCAAAGAATCAGAAAGAGTTCCTTACCTTATTTTATAAAATAAAAGTAACTGTATTGAAATAACAAATCAGAGGCTTGACTTACACATACTTTCCTGCCTCTGATGATGGCATCACCATTGTTGTGCTCCCACGTCTACTTAGCCATTAACGACTATGATTACTATGAGTTTTAATTTCCATCCCTGCTTCTCCACCCCTCATTCATCATCAAAATATCTATTTTCTATCTAGATAACATTTAATTGGACTACCAGACAGAAGACTCTCCCTGCCCACATCACTTCCCAATTCTATTTGTTGTTCCTCTATTTACTATCTCATTTACGGAAAAGATGAGTATTTTCATGGCTGCATCAACACACCCAAGCTCATTACCACCTTCTTCTTTCATTCATATGCTTTCACTTAACTGGAATTTTGCTATCTCTAAATCCCAACCATTTGCTAAAACCTTGTTGAAGTCCTATATGTTCCCTGACGGGTTCTATAATTATTCTCCACTATTTCTGAATGTCTACAGTATTAGACAACCTGAAACCTACTCAATGATACTTTAAATTACTGTCTATTGTTTTATTATGTTTAGGCTTATCTTCCCAACCAGCTATTAAGCTACTTGCAGAGTAGGCTTCCCTGGTGGCTCAGATGGTAAAGAATCTGCCTGCGATGTGGGAGACCTGGGCTTAATCCCCAGGTTGGGAAGATCCTCTGGAGAAGGGAATGGCAACCCACTCCAGTATTCTTGGCCTGGAGAATTCCATGGACAGAGAAGCCTGGTGGTCCTCTGTCCATGGAGTTGCACAGAGTTGGATACGACTGAAAAGCTAACACACACACACACACACACACACACACACACACACACACACACACAGTAGACTACATTTTAAGTTTTTTGAATATTGGACAGAGGTTGTTCTAAAGAATATACTAGAAAAGAGTGCAGAGGGCAGATCCAAGCCAAATCCTAGAGAAGATACCCAGAGTGAGGATAGAAAGATCACAGTAGGAACGCCAGTTTCAAAGAAGCAGGACAGAAGTCAGAGGGTCGAGCCAAGAGCTTGAAGTCAGAGGTTGACATGGATATGCAGATCCAGCTCCCAGGTGCACAGAGACAATAAGGATCCATTTGTCTAATTTTCAGAAAAGAAGAGTGGGCCCCATACACTGTAAATAAATAGCCTTTAAACCAAAGAAGGTTCCACATAAGACTCGGCTGCAAGGTTAATTTGACCATACTTAGAAAAATTAACACCTTAAAGAGCAATGATTCTCCACTACTGAAGATTTTCAGAAGAATATGTCAGACTTTGAAAGGAATGTAGGGAAATGATCGTTTCTCCGTGCAGATAAAGTAACCCAGAAAGCCTGAGATGCAGCATCTAGCTAGGCACCAGGGCAATACAAGTAGAGTGGATCTGCTGTTGGGCGGCAGTGTATGGATCCAGGAGAATATCTTATAGCAAAAGCCACAAAGTAGACTCTGGTCAAGGAAGCAGCATAGAGGCAGAAAAAGATTTCCTTTTGTAGAAATCCAATGAAATAAGTTTATGAAAGAGCAAAGAGTATTTTTTCAGTCAGGAAAACTATCAGCATCATAGCACAACCTTTGAGAAGCGTTATCAGGAAAGCCGCAGTGTGACAACATTCAGAATGTCTTCCAAAACACCCCAGAGACGGTGCCCAGGTCTGCAGGCTGTGTGTGAGGGGTGGAAGTGTGCGGCCAGGATCTCATTCGGCATACGACGGGTAAAGACAAGACCGCCACCAGAACTACTGGTTTGACCTTAAAGACTTCTGTTGAGGATAACTGCAACTCGGAGAACCATCCTATTACCAGGCCAGTAATCCAGCACGCTGAGGGAAACAGGAGGGAACAGGTGTTACAGGCTGTCCTCACTGGGGACATTTGACTCCGTATACCTTTCCCTGTGTTTGGCCAACGCCAAGGAATATCTTTTCCACATGTAATTTAATCTTTGGCCTGGCCTCCTTTCCAAGTATATGATGGAACAATGTCTGGCGTCCATCTGGTTATTATCTACCACCTGGCCCTGCAAGGACAAATCTAAATCCTGACCTATGCTGTGTGATGATAACTGCCTTTAGACTTCTCCACTCAATTGCTTCTCAGTATAAATAGTTGTTCCACAGTGGTGACAGGCTTTCCAGAATGGAAAGCTCCCCAACTGTCCCCAGCACTAGCCTGGCCTCTAAGCTCTAGACTCTCCAATGTCTGAAGTTATCATTTGGGTTCTGACAGGATCACCCTAACTTACAACTATACCACTTTCTCATGAGGGAGAATGACAAATCTTCCCTTAACAGCGCCCATAGTCACATCCTAATCTTCCTTATCTGGTAGTAATTCTCAGTGTTTAAAAAATTCTTTCACAGTGCTTTGGTGATTTTAATTAGACTTTAGTAGAGTATAGGCGGAACGGATGTCTTTTCTTCTTGCCACTGTACCTTAAAGTCTAACTTTCTCCTCTTTAATCTCTAGTTATGATGGTTTGAAGAAAATTCTTGTATAGGACTTTGTAAAACAACTACTATTAAATAAAAGTTATGGCAAGTTACATTAGATAATATGTATTAATATATTGTGATATTGTGATTTCAGTTCAGTTCAGTCGCTCAGTCATGTCTGACTCTTTGCGACCCCATGAATTGCAGCACGCCAGGCCTCCCTGTCCATCAACAACCCCCGGAGTTCACTCAAACTCACGTCCCTCGAGTCGGTGATACCATCCAGCCATCTCATCCTCTGTCGTCCCCTTCTCCTCCTGTCCCCAATCCCTTCCAGCATCAGAGTCTTTTCCAATGAGTCAACTCTTTGCATGAGGTAGCCAAAGTACTGGATCTCAGCTTTAGCATCATTCCTTCCAAAGAACACCCAGGGATGATCTCCTTCAGAATGGACTGGTTGGATCTCCTTGCAGTCCAGGGAATTCTCAAGTCTTCTCCAACACCACAGTTCAAAAGCATCAATTCTTTAGTGCTCAGCTTTCTTCACAGTCCAGCTCTCACATCCATACATGACCACTGGAAAAACCACAGCCTTGACTAGATGGACCTTTGTTGGCAAAGTAATGTCTCTGCTTTTCAATATGCTATCTAGGTTGGTCATAACTTTCCTTCCAAGGAATAAGCGTCTTTGAATTTCATGGCTGCAGTCACCATCTGCAGTGATTTTGGAGCCCCCAGGTAGTAATTCTCAGTGTTTAAAAAATTCTTTCACAGTGCTTTGGTGATTTTAATTAGACTTTAGTAGAGTATAGGCGGAACGGATGTCTTTTCTTCTTGCCACTGTACCTTAAAGTCTAACTTTCTCCTCTTTAATCTCTAGTTATGATGGTTTGAAGAAAATTCTGGTATAGGACTTTGTAAAACAACTACTATTAAATAAAAGTTATGGCAAGTTACATTAGATAATATGTATTAATATATTGTGATATTGTGATTTCAGTTCAGTTCAGTCGCTCAGTCATGTCTGACTCTTTGCGACCCCATGAATTGCAGCACGCCAGGCCTCCCTGTCCATCAACAACCCCCGGAGTTCACTCAAACTCACGTCCCTCGAGTCGGTGATACCATCCAGCCATCTCATCCTCTGTCGTCCCCTTCTCCTCCTGTCCCCAATCCCTTCCAGCATCAGAGTCTTTTCCAATGAGTCAACTCTTTGCATGAGGTAGCCAAAGTACTGGATCTCAGCTTTAGCATCATTCCTTCCAAAGAACACCCAGGGATGATCTCCTTCAGAATGGACTGGTTGGATCTCCTTGCAGTCCAGGGAATTCTCAAGTCTTCTCCAACACCACAGTTCAAAAGCATCAATTCTTTAGTGCTCAGCTTTCTTCACAGTCCAGCTCTCACATCCATACATGACCACTGGAAAAACCACAGCCTTGACTAGATGGACCTTTGTTGGCAAAGTAATGTCTCTGCTTTTCAATATGCTATCTAGGTTGGTCATAACTTTCCTTCCAAGGAATAAGCGTCTTTGAATTTCATGGCTGCAGTCACCATCTGCAGTGATTTTGGAGCCCCCCAAAATAAAGTTTGACACTGTTTCCACTGTTTCTCCATCTATTTCCCATGAAGTGATGGGACCAGAGGTCATGATCTTCGTTTTCTGAATGTTGAGCTTTAAGCCAACCTTTTCGCTTTCCTCCTTAGCTTTCATAAAGAGGCTTTTTAGTTCCACTTCACTTTCTGCCATAAGAGTGGTGTCATCTGCCTATCTGAGGTTACTGATATTTCTCCCGGCAATCTTGATTCCAGCTTGTGCTTCTTCCAGCCCAGTATTTCTCATGATGTACTCTGCATATAAGTTAAATAAGCAGGGTGACAGTATACAGCCTTGACATACTCCTTTTTCTATAGTATAAATAACGAAGCCATGTCTCCTGTGTCTCCTTCATTGCCATTGAGCCATTGTGGGAGCTCGAAGTGTTAGTTGCTCTGTTGTGTCTGACTCTTTGCAACCCATGGACTATAACCCTCCAGGCTACTTTGTCCAAGGAATTCTCCAGGCAAGAATACTGGAATGGGTAGACATTGACTTTCGCAGGAGATCTTCCCAACCCAGAGATCAAACACAGGTGTCCTGCATTGCAGGCAGATAGATTCTTTACCATCTGAGCCACCAGGGAGGACCTTATAATAATAATAATAATAATAATAATATATATATATATATACACAAATCTACGTGGCCTTTCCCTGCAACACATTCACATATGCTGTAGTGGTAGATTAGATAATCATTAATTGCACGATGGGATTCTAGCACTGTGTCAGTACCTTTTTACTTTTATAATCGTTTTGCTGTAAGGGGTCAATACATGAAACAGGGGCTAGACTGTGATACTGTGAATTATAATAAGAAATATATACTTGGTCTTTGTTCCCTTCCTCGCAAACCTAAAACCCTTGGAATTTCCTAAGTGATCAGAGCAACAAAGGTGTCTTTTGTCATTCCTAACAAGCCCATTTCAACCAACCACCTCTGAGTTTATGTTAATACCGTGACTTTTTAAGGCTGTGGGTTGGTTGCCAAGGGAAGTCAACCACGTGATGAGAAGATTAGCCTCCTTCCCCAACCTCCTGGGGCTTCCCTGGTAGCTCAGATGGTAAAAGAATCTTCCTGCAAGGCAGGAGACACTGGTTTGAACCCTGGGTCGGATAGATCCACTGGAGGAGGGCATGGCAACCTACTCCAGTGTTCTTGCCTGGAAAATCCCATGGACAGAGGAGCCTGGCAGGCTACAGTCCACAGGGTCGCAGCGTCAGACACAACTAAAGCAACTTAGCATGCACACACGCATACACCCCAACCTCCTGGGTGAAAAGAGGGGCTGAAGATTGAGCTCCATAAAAAAACCAAAAGGATGGGATCAGAGAACTTAAAATTGATTAACAGGTGGAACTGCTAGGAGAGTGGTGCTTAAGGAGAAGGCATGGAACCCCTGTACCAACCTCCCACATAACTGCCATGTGCATCCCCTTCATCTAGCTGGACCTGAGTTATCTCCTTTCATAGCAAGCTGATAATCTACTCAGCAAATGGCTCTTCTGAACTGAGTGAGCTACCCTAGCATATTAATGAAACCTGGGTGACGAGTCTTGGGAACCTTCAATTTATAGTCATGGGTCAGTCATCAGTACAAATAACAACCTGGCCTTGCAACTAGTCTCTGAAGTAGAAGGTGGATGCTTGTCTTGTGGGGCTGAGCCCTCACTGGGCCTGTGGGCTCTGACACTGTGTGTGTGTATGTGTGTGTGTGCATGTGACTGTATGTGTGTGTTAATACGTTTCAGTCATGTCTGACTCTTTGTAATCCCATGAACTGTAGCTCACCAGGCTCCTCTGTCCATGGGATTCTTTAGGCAAGACTATTGGAGTGGGTTGCCATGTCCTCCTCCAGGGTATCTTCCCAACCCAGGGATCGAAACCATGCTTCTTATGTTCCCTGCATTGGCAGGCAGTTCTTTACCACTAGCGCCACCTGGAAAGCCCAAGCTCCTGGTAAACACTGTTAGAATCGAGTTAAACTGTAGGACACCCACTGGTGTTTCAGAATGGCTTGATGTGTGGAAAACCCACACGCCTGGTATCAGAATTGAAGTAGTGCTCTAATAGAGTATCAAGAGTAGAGGACACACACACAGCTGTGTGTTTTCCCTCTATTTTGTTGTTCAGTCGCTCTGTCATGTCTGACTCTTTGCAACCCCATGTGTTGCAGCATGCCAGGCTTCCCTGTCCTTTTCTATCTCCCAGAGTTTGCTCAAACTCATGTCCATTGAGTCAGTAATGTCATCTAACTATCTCACTCTCTGTCATCCCCTTCTCCTCCTGCCCTCAGTCTTTCCCAACATCAAAGTCTTTTCCAGCAACTCAGCTCTGTGTGTCATGTGGCCAAAGGATTGGAGCTTCAACTTCAGCATCAGTCCTTCTAATGAATATGCAGGTTGATTTCCTTTAGGACTGACTGGTTTGATCTCCTTGCTATCCAAGGGACTCTCAAGAGTCTTCTCCAGCACTACAGTTCCAAAGCATCAGTTCTTTGGTGCTCAGCCTTCTTCATGATCCAACTCTCACATCCATACATGACTACTGGAAAAACCATAGCTTTGACTATACAGGCCTTTGTTGGCAATGTGATGTCTCTGCTTTTTAATATGCTGTCTAGATTTATTGTAGTTTTCCTTCCAAGGAGCAAGGGTCTTTTAATTTCATAGCCACAGTGACCATGTGCAGTGGTTTTGGAACCCAAGAAAATAATGTTATATTTTATATACATTTATCTACACACACAATTATTGGGATAAAATATACATAATATAAAATTTATCAATTTAATCATTTTTAGCTATACAGTTCAGTGCCACTAAGTATAGCCACACTGTTGAGCAATCATTACCACTGTCTGTCTCCCAGAACTTTTCCACTTCTCAGACTGAAACTCTGTACCATTTAAACAACTCCCCTCTCTCCCTGCCTGCCAGTCTG
Organism: Madoqua kirkii; assembly: GCA_006408675.1. NCBI lineage: Eukaryota > Metazoa > Chordata > Mammalia > Artiodactyla > Bovidae > Madoqua > Madoqua kirkii. The sequence continues at coordinate 66,455 of SJYC01147695.1, forward strand.
TTAACCACCATTCTTTCTGTCTCTGTGACTCTAGGTCTTTGTGAATTTGACTGTTCTAGGTACCTCGTATACATGTAACCATATGTTTGTTCTTCTGTGTCCCCATTCTAAGGGAGATCAGTCCTGGATGTTCATTGGAAGGACTGATGCTAAAGCTGAAACTCTAATACTTTGGCCACCTCATGCGAAGAGTTGACTCATTGGAAAAGACTCTGATGCTGGGAGGGATTCAGAGCAGGAGGAGAAGGGGATGACAGAGGATGAGATGGCTGGATGGCATCACTGACTCGATGGACATGAGTTTGGGTGAACTCTGGGAGTTGGTGATAGACAAGGAGGCCTGAGGTGCTGCAGTTCATGGGGTCGCAAAGACTCGGACACGACTGAGTGACTGAACTGAACTGATAATGTATTCAAGATTTATCCATATTGTAGCATGTATCAGGTTTCATTCCTCTTTAAGACTAAGATTCTAATTTGGGTATACACCATGTTTTGTATGTCCATTCTTCCTTCAATGGACATTTGTTTCCCTCTTTTGGCTATTGTGAACAACGGTGCTATGAACGTGGATGTACAAACATCTGTTGAATCCTGTTTTCAGTCCTTTTGAGTATATGCCCAGAAGTGGAATTGCTATGTTTAATCTTTGAGGAACTTCCATACAGTTTTCTACACTGGGTGCTCCATTTTACATTCTCATCAACAATGTTCAGGCATTCTAACTTCTCCACATCTTCTCCAACACTTGCTATTTTCTATTTTTTCTTTTTTTTAAATATGGCCGTCTTAATGGGCTCCAAATAGATTTTTTTTACTGAGTCATTCTCATATTCACCAATCTCCTTATCTCAAATTTATTTAAGAAAGGGTGAGGTGAGAATACATGTTTGGACAAAGGCCTTTTGCACAGTATGAAAATACCCACACTGGCCATCAAACACACAGTCCTAGCATCATTAGCAAAATGCAACTATTAAGCCAGCAAGCTCCAACCACGGCATCACCGAGTGGCACAGATCTGCCTCTAACTGTTAGCGGAAACAGCTAGGAAAGCAAGGCCACACAAGGGGGTGGGGCGAGGGCTCCAGTGCCAGACATCTTTGTTCCTACCTCTACCTGCTAAGAATGGTGTGAGTCACTTCAGTTACCTAAATCAGGCTCAGAAGAGCCAGAGGAAAATACAGATGAAGAAGGGAATTAACTGTTTCAAATGTCAGTTTGTGTTAACATACATCTCTAAAACCCCCATTTCAGTTCTCTTATTTTACTGTGGAAACATCAAGCTTTTAACAAATTTTTTTCTTTTTTTTTTTTTTGGAATCCATTCATCTTGCCTTACCACAAAACTGTCCTGTGCCAGAATCTGGTTCTTTTCTCATGGGTCTAACATTTCAGCTTGTTATAAACAGCATATGGATATAGATTATGCAATGATAATGTGTGCTACATTCCAAGGACTTATATTTTCACATATAGTGAACAGAAAGTAATTACTGCATTGACTTTTTTCTCTGCTCTAAAAAAAAAAGTAATATACTCATCAACCAAGTGAAACATTTATCTGATATGTATATTCTTTTATCTTCCTTTATTGATTTAAACATTTTTAAAGCCCTTTGCTGAAAAATGAGAAAATAGCCATAAAGCAAATATTATATAAGATCCTAGCTTTTTGGATAAAATCCTAGATTTGTTTTAACGAAACGTATCACCAAACATACTGGTATCTAATAAAAGACTTCCTAGTAATCAACTGCTGAATGATTTCTTCGCTAGAGTCAGTGTTCACGAGCCTTCCACTTTTTGTTTGCCCTAGGCTGGATGAATCTTGCCAAATGGTGTGTCCAGATGCATTCAGTCGCCTCCGAGCTGGTTCAGCTGCCGTGTATTATCAGAATGCGTTGGGCATTATCTTTTAAAACACACAAAGGCATGCACATGCAGATGAGGCTCTTCACATAAGCGAAGTGTGTATTAGCAGCAGTCAGTAAGACTTTCTGAAACTCACATGTCAAACAGTATCATCTTCACTTCCCTGGACCTTTTAAATGGGAACACACAAGGATTCTGGCTTTCCACTATAACCTCACTTTCACCTTCTTCAAAAAGAGCTTAAAAAAAAAAAGAGAGAGAGGAGGAAAAGGGATATCCAAAGGCATTTCTCATCAATTGCTAAATGGTCCTATATATTTGTAACTCTATCTCCTTTTCCTTTACACCAAGTGAGTGATGAAAACCTGATGGGACAGGCCAGCAACGCACTAATATCCAGTCACTGGAAGATATTCACAGAAAGAAACAAAAACAGGCCTACATGGGCACAAACGGCTAATGCTGAGGACCGACTGCATAAGCAGCAAGTGAAAATATCTCCATCACGAAGGGAAGAAGTTAAAAAATTTAAGGAAACTTCTAAATAAAATCACCAGAACTAAGGCAGTGAAAGGGATTCATTTTTCAATTTTCTTGAAAAACAGGACTCAATCTGTGACCCGGCCTCCCAGGTATTACATACAGACCTCAAGAATACAGTCATTTAGAAAGTAACTGCTTCAAGGAGTCCCGTTAAAACTACAAAGACGTGAAATTCCAGGCAGACACAGGAAATTCTTTGGGGAATAAAAGAATTTTATGACTCATAAGATTAAAATCTCCTGAATACTCACTGAAGTAATCTAATGATGTACTGTCACCAGGAAAGGAGTTTGATAAATTTATGTGTTGTGCATGGAAATCTTAAGCAAGACAGAAAAGTGAACAAATTTGAACCTATATTCATTTATAATTTTTCCTTTCAGGGTAAAACTACTAATAAGTTCAAGGATACCAGAATTTCTTCTAGGGTCTAACATTTTATAGAATGTCACATTTTTAACTACTGGGATTTTTAAGCAAAATTTTATATCCTTTTTAAAAAAAAAATCCATATCTTACTCAAGTCAGCCCAGAAGTAGGCCCAGGATTCAAATGCGGGTCATTTGGAAGGTTCTTTGTCTTCAAACTTAATACAATTTGAAAGAAGTTATAAGAGTTGAAGGTAAAGGCTTGGGCCAAATGCCAGTGGGGAGAGAAAGAAGGAGGCTGAGTGCTTCCTGGGGAGATCAACAACAACAAAAACCAGACATGGCATTATTTCTCTGACTCTAGACAATGCTCAAGCACAGAAGAAAATCAGCCTCAAGGAGCCTATCCTTACCTTAAAACATTTTCCATTTTTTCCCAACTTTATTCTAACTCAAAATTTTGCCTGTTCTGTAGGAAATCCCCTTCTGGTAACAGGTTGTAAAAATAAAGCAAGCAATGAAAGCCCTCTGTTTAATCTTTCCCAGGGACAAACACAGTATAATGTACAATATGTAACTATGAGTTAGATTGCAAATTACTTTTATTTAATTTAGTCTCGTGTTTAGCTTCACCTCTGAAATATCAGTCTGCATCCTTCTATTTTGGTTTGATCTATAGTCCACTTTAAGCAGTAAATGTTTACATTAAAAGGACAAGAGAATGTGTGATGTATTTTAACTGTCAAGAGTGTTGTGAACAGCGGCAGCTGGAAGAATGTGTAGTCCACTTCACTACTATTCTGAAGCCTTTTAGAGACTTCAGATCAGCAGTTACTTCCTTTATTGCTCATTAATATGAGCAATTGTTTTAATAAAACAAAAACAATTCTATTGCCATCTCTGAAAAGCGTAGTAAGATTTCTGGAGTTCACGTGTGATCTCTGCACTGGGCTCTACACTAACTTTCTGCTAGGGTGGAGAGTGCACTGGTTATGGAGTTTTTCTTTCCTTTTTCATGTTGCTGGTTCAGATGAAGACAAAAGCCAGGAACAAATGCAAGGATTCCCATTCTTGGTATTACTTAGAAATCTCTGACCCGTGCTTGGTCCTGTTCCTCTGTAATCACTGTCAACATCATCCTGAATTCATTGTGATATGACTCCCATCAAGGCCAGCTCAGAAGACGAAACATCGGAGACAAGTTGATTCCAGTAATGTTTCCAGATCTGGTGAAATTCCATAAATAAAACCAAGGAAGGATATGTTTTATATGCTTATAGCAGTGATTTGGGGCCTGGTGGGAACAGTACGGGGGAGAAGTGGATCCTGAGGCTATGTCGGAAGATGAAGAGGACCGATACAGTCATTCAGTCACTAAGTCGTGTCCAACTCTTTGCAACCTCATGGACTGCAACACTCCAGGCTTCCCTCTCCTCCACTATCTCCTGGAGTTTGCTCAATTTCAAGTCCATCGAGTCTGTTGATGCTATCTAACCATCTCATCCTCTGCCGACCCCTTCTCCAGTACAGTGGCTGTGCATAATTAGACCAGACCTGACACATCCAATTAGAGATATTTCAAGGTAGACAAAAGTGTACATTATCCAACTCCCACCTACCTCTCTCTTTTTTTGGCCATACCACACAGCTTATAGGAAGGCACTGAAAGCCCAGATTCCTCACCACTATGCCACAGGGAACTCCAAACACATCTTGAACCACTCTCCACATTGTGCTCCAACCACATTGGTCTTCTTTCAGTTTCCCTAACATATCAAATTCATTGCTTATTATATTTGTCATTATATTTGCTTTCTTCTCTGCTTAGAACATTCCCTTAAACTCTTTGTTTGGACTCTCATACTTCAGACCTTAGCTCAAATATCTCCTCCTTAGTGAGGCTTTCCTAGAAATCCTATCTAAATTAGTGCCTCCTTCCCTTCATCACTATTGCCCACCATGTGATCCTTCCCATTTCCTCTGCTCTTCTTATCAGATGTCATCATGTTTATTGGTTTACTGGTTTAGTGCCAGACACATATACACACTAGAATGTAAATGCCTGAAGATCAGGAACCCTGCCTGTCTGTTTACCACTCTTCCTCTTGTTGCTAAAGCAGTAAATATTTAGTGAATGGATGTGTTTACCACCCCACCAGAGCCTGAGGGTAAAATACCATGAAAAGACCAGATTCATCCTCAAAAACCTTATAAAGAGAATGGAGACTGGCAAGTAATCATAATAAAGTAAGAAAATGCTTTCACAGAGGCACAAAAGTCTAGTAGAAATAGCCTTCCTTCATATGCCTATCTTATTGGGAAATAAAAAGTCTATTCCAAGGGAGTGCACTGTGTGTGCAAAGGCCCAGAAACAGCCCTGTGCATGCGTGCATGCTAAGTCCCTTCAGTTACGTCTGACTCTTTACAACCCCTGTGGACCAAAGCCTGCCAGGCTACTCTGTCCATAGGATTCTCTAGACACAAATAGTTCCCTCCTCCAGGGGATCTTCCTGACCCAGGGATAGAAACTACATCTCTTATATCTCCTATGCATTGGCAGGAGGGTCTTTACCACCAGTGTCATCTGGGAAGCCCAGAAACAGCCAAAACAGCACATAATTCCATTCTGTGGGAATCAGTTCAGGTTTTATAAGATATAAATTGTTAGGGGTGAGAGTGGGGAGAGAAGAATGTCATCTTGGACAGAGAGGGATCCGGTCATGAAAGACCTTCCTTGTTATGCAAAGGGAGAGAGATTTTATTCTACAGCCAGTGGAAACCCATTGAATACTCTGGGCAGAGGAGTGACATGGCAGATTTACATTTTAGAAAAAAAACCTGATAACAGATTTAGGTGATGTAGAAAATCAAATTATGGACAGATAGCAAAGGGATGGCCAACAGAGTTCCGCAATAAATAGGCATCAGAAATAGGAAGAGGGATTCAATGGCAGGAAAAGCTGAGACAAATCTTGCCAAATACTTAGCATGTCTCTGAGTTGGCTTTATAGGCTGTGGCATTCATCCGCAGAGCAGCCCTCAGCGCAGGTTCCGGATAATAGTGTCAATCTTATGAAGGGTTATAGGGACTGAGCTGGACACTGGATAGAAAGCTCTTCTTTCATTTTCAGGTATTTAATGGTCCAAGACTTTCTCTCTCCTGAATACCAGCAGGATTTAGAGGCAGAATGCTGCTGTCAAACAAGGAATTCTGTTTCACGGCTCTGTGGACATTCCTCGTCTTTTAGACCCCAATTCTCTATCTCCAGTGCCACTGGGAATAGTGTGGCTACACGGTGTATTCAGGTAGACTGCAAAGGATCATGTATACAGGGTCTAAATGTAGAGGCAAGAGGACTGGAAGTATTACCAGGCCAAGCACAGGAAAACTAGCGAAACACAGGCTATGGCAGTGGCTTCAGGTACTTGAGTTTGCAAACACATAGGGGGTTAAAAGCACCAGGTGCCCGTCACTAAATTTCTAAGACTGCCAAGCAGACGGGAGATAAAATGAGATGATGGGGCAATCTCCAAATCAGGAAAGAGGCTTACGGATTTGTGATCTGTCAGTGTGGTGATCCTCCATACTCACAGCCTCTCTCAACCAGAGATAGTTAAGCCTGAAAACCCAGGTGAGGTGAGGTGAAGTCGCTCAGTCACGTCCGACTCTTTGCGACCTCGTGGACTGTAACCTACTAGGCTTCTCGGTCCATGGGATTCTCCAGGCAAGAATACTGGAGAGGACTGCCATTTCCTTCTCCAGGGGATCTTCCCAACCCAGGGATTGAACCTGGGTCTCCCGCACTGGAGGCAGACGCTTTAACCTCTGAGCCACCGAGAGAGAGGGCCTAACCCAAGGCACCCACTGCAGTGTCATCAGCCTCTCTGCTAAGCATCTGAAGTGGCCTTCATTATGCATCATCTTTCAGAAAACTGAAACAATAGTTATTCAGATCTTTTTTTCTTTAGCCTATGGTTCAGTCCTAAAGGAAATCAACCCTGAATGTTCACTGGAAGGACTGATACTGAAGCTGAAGCTCCAATCTTTTGGCCACCTGATGCAAAGAGCTGAGTCACTGGAAAAGACCTTGATGTTGGGAAAGACTGAGGGCAGGAGGAGAAGAGGGTGGCAGAGGATGAGATGGTTGGATGGCATTACTGACTCAATGGACATGAATTTGAGCAAATTCCAGGAGATAGTGAAGGACAGGGAAGCCTGGCATGCTGCAGTCCATGGGGTCGCAGATAGTTGGACGCAACTGAGAGACTGAACAACAACAATGGTTCAGATGAACAACCGAGGCTAAGAAAGACAACAGGGGGTTACTATGTTTAATCTTACCTCAGGGCCTGCACGAAGAAGGCAATGGCACCCCACTCTAGTACTCTCTCCTGGAAAATCCCATGGACGGAGGAGCCTGGTGGGCTGCAATCCATGGTTTCGCTAAGAGTCGGACATGAAGATAGTTGGATGCAACTGAGAGACTGAACAACAACAATGGTTCAGATGAACAACCGAGGCTAAGAAAGACAACAGGGGGTTACTATGTTTAATCTTACCTCAGGGCCTGCACGAAGAAGGCAATGGCACCCCACTCTAGTACTCTCTCCTGGAAAATCCCATGGACGGAGGAGCCTGGTGGGCTGCAATCCATGGTTTCGCTAAGAGTCGGACATGACTGAGTGACTTCACTTTCACTTTTTTACTTTCATGCATTGGAGAAGGAAATGGCAATCCACTCCAGTGTTCTTGCCTGGAGAAGTCCAGGGATGGGGGAGCCTGGTGGGCTGCCATCTATGGGGTCGCACAGAGTCGGACACGACTAAAGCGACTTAGCAGCAGCAGCAGCATGTCCTTCACTGAATCTCATTCTATTTCTTGGGAATATTCTCATTCAAGCCTTCCCCTCCCTTGCCTACATCTCTCCTATTCGTCCTCCAGGTTTCAGTTTAAAGCCAGAGATCTTCCTTGACCTGTTACTCTGAGTTTGCCTTAAATATGGACAGAAAGAGGGCCAGATCATGAAAGCCTTTCCATTTTATGCCAAGATGGAAAGAGATGTCACCTTGTAGCCAAAGGGAAGCCACTGAAAACCTCTGGGTAAAAGGATGATATAATCAGATTTGCTAGTTCCAAAAATCTCATATCTCCTCCTTGGAATCATATTTAAAGAACCCATCCAGTTAGGGCAGGGCCTGAGTCAACATTCCACCATACATATTAAGTGCCCAGTCCGTTAAAACATTTGATGTTTAAAAGAAAGAATTAATGCATAAATAAAGCATTGTCTGATATTTGAACAAATGTGCCTTGTCTGGAAGGTAGGGAAAAGGGCATTTTAGAAATTTAAAGAGATATCTGTTGTTGCTTCATCACTAAGTCATGTCCGACTCTCTGCAACCCCACGGACTGTAGCTTACCAGGTCCTCTGTTCATGAGATCTTCCAAAGCAAGACTATTGGACTAGGTTGTCATTTTCTTCTCCAAAAGAGACATCAATAGGTGAGAAACTGTCAGGTGCTACTTAGCAGATACAGAGCACTAAATTCCGCAAAAGGAGTGGGTATCAGCATCAGTATAATTAAACAGAGCTAGCTGTACTCTTAATAATGTTGCTTAATGAAAAGGCAGTTATCGAAACATCATTCTCAATCCCATTAAGCCTATCCAGGTAATTAGGATGGTCTTGGGCTACTTGGGGGCTTCCCTTGTGGCTCAGCTGGTCAAGAATCTGTTTGCAATCCAGGAGACCCCGGTTTGATTCCTGGGTTGGGAAGATCTGCTGGAGAAGGGAAAGGCTACCCACTCCAGTATTCTTGCTTGGAGAGTTCTATGAACTGTATAGTCCATGGGGTCCAAAGAGTCACTTTGGGCTACTTTCACTTGGAACACGGCATACAATTTCAAAGCCCACAGTAAGCAGAACGAAGAACATAGGTAAAGGCAAAATCAAGTAACCACTTATTCCTCTACTGAGGCTGCAAGATGAAAAAATACACAACATATTATAGGTACTAGGGAGGCTATTGAACATTTTCAGTGAGAGGAAACGTGCTAATTTTTTTTTTCCTCATTAGCTTCAGTGATATCTCATCAGCCTGCTCCTAAATTGATGACACTTGCTTAAAGGGAATCTGCCAAATTACTGGATAGGAATAAGTGGAGAGGGCTGAGCCTCTCTGTCTCTCACACACACACACACACACTAACAATAGTGACTACAACATTAAAATTAAAAGGCTTTGTAACTGAATGAAAATATGACTACTGTAATGGTATCATGAACACAGCCCCAAATTCTAAGCTAGGTTCTTCCACACAAGACCTTGGGGAATCCACGTGCTGCCTTTCTAAGCTTGTATCATTTTTACATGAGTGTTGGATTATACCATCTTTAATGTTCCTTTTTCAGATGCTAATACTCTGTTCTTATAAAATCAAATCATGACAAATTACATCCTCTTTTTTATGTATATGTATATGCCCTGGTGGCTCAGATGGTAAAGAATCCCACCTGTAATGTTGGAGACCTAGGTTCCATCCCTGGGTTGGGAAGATCCCTGGAGAAGGGAAAGGCTACCCACTCCAGTATTCTTGCCTGGAGAATCCCCATGGACAGTGAAGCCTGACAGGCTACAGTCAATGGGGTCCCAAAGAGTCAGACATAACTGAGTGACTTTCACTCACTCATAGGTATACATGTATTGTATATTACATATGTTATATATTTAGTATATATTAAATATAAATGTGGGGCTTCTCAGGTGGCACTAGTGGTAAAGGATCCAGCTGCCAATGCAGGAGACACAAGAGACTCAGGTTCAGTCCCTGGCTCAGGAAGTTCCCCTGGAGAACGAAATGGCAACCCACTCCAGTATCCTTGCCTGGGAAATTCCATGGACACAGGAGTCTGTGGGCTACAGACAATGGGGCTGCAAAGAATCGGACACAACTGAGCAAGTGAACATACACAAATATAAATATACATGTAGACACAAAATATATATTATAAATTATCTAGTTTACAATGACATAAGCAATAGATTATGGTGTAGCAATAATTCTTTCTTCCCTTTCATTAATAATCATTTACATACATTCTGTCTTTCTAAAAGGCATGTATGTTTGAATATTTGAAAACTACAGATAGTTAAATATCTTTTAAGGGGAATTTTGTGATAAGTGAAGCATTTGCTAATCTAATGATCAACAGGATATACTGATCCTCACAAATTTTTCAAAGGTAAAAGAGTACAAAATTTGCATTCATTTGTGCATGTGGGATTTTAAGAAGGAGATCTCAGAATCATGGGTAGCATGTGTACAAAGGTCACACTGGTAACCATAGAGAGGACATATTTTATTTAACCACAGAATAGACAGTTACATAAAACTTACTAAAAAGAAATAATACAAGTAAGATTTCCCTGTGGAAAGCTCATGTTCCCATTCCTCCAAGCATTTGGGAGAGATTTTTTTTTAAGTCACTAATAAAAAAGAATTAAAGCCTCCATGGCATATGCAGAGCTAGGAACACCCGTTTGGTCACTAGATATATCTCTTACTTGTACAAATGCCATTATTAGGTAAGTAGGAGGAATAGACTTAAATGCAGTAACACTGTATCTGAAAATAGTACTCTGTGCGGCTAAACTGTATTTATTTGAAAAACCCTGTTAATTGAAAACCTATACAATGAGTATCCAAAAAATTCCCAAGTTGTTGAAACAAAATGAGAATGAGGTCTGAATATTAAATATGCTACAAAAGGGAGGGGAGGTTCCAATGGCAGCAGTTCTAACAAACAGGACCCAAATGCCACAGTGTAAAAAGGTCTCCAGCAAGTTCACCTGTGGGAAAGGTTAAAATCAGACAGGGCAGCAAATACAACTCCTATATTCATTCATTCCAAGTTAATCTCTTTATCTCTACTTAAATCATTTGTTAAAAAGGACACAAACAGGAACAGCTAGAAATGGTCAGTGTTCAGTAAATTATGACAAGCATTACCTAAACTCTTCAGGTCATTTCCTGGCTTTCCCAGTGGCTCAGACTGTAAAGCGTCTGCCTGCAATGCAGGAGACAGGTTCAGTCCCTGGGTTGGGAGGATCCCCTGAAGAAGGAAATGGCAATCCACTCCAGTATTTTTGCCTGGGAAACCCCATAGACAGAGGAGCTTGGTAGGCTACAGTCATGGGGTCACAAAGAGTTGGACACAACTGAGTGACTTCACTTTGCAGGCAGACGCTTTAGTCTGAGCCACCAGGGAAGCCCCATCATAGTTTGGCCCCAGATAAAAAATAGGGAGGGAACACAGCTCCAACCATCAACAGAAAATTGGATTAAAGAGTTACTGAGCATGGCCCATATCATTTCTGTCCTTTATTGAGCCCATCTTTGCATGAAATGTTCCCTTGGTATCTCTAATTTTCTTGAAGAGATTTCTAGTCTTTCCCATTCTGTTCTTTTCCTCTATTTCTTTGCACTGATCACTGAAGAAGGCTTTCTTATCTCTTCTTGCTATCCTCTGGAACTCTGCATTCAGATGCTTATATCTCTCCTTTTCTCCTTTGCTTTTGGCTTCTATTCTTTTCATAGGTATTTGTAAGGCCTCCCCAGAGAGCCATTTTGCTTTTTTGCATTTCTTTTCCATGGGGATGGTCTTGATCCCTGTCTCCTGTACAATGTCACGAAACTCATTCCATAGTTCATCAGGCACTCTATCAGATCTATTTCTCATTTCCACTGTATAATCATAATGGATTTGATTTAGGTCATATCTGAATGAAGCAGAAGATATTAAGAAGAGGTGGCAAGAAGACACAGAAGAACTGTACAAAAAAAGATCTTCACAACATGAAAAACCATGATGGTGTGATCACTCACCTAGAGGCACACATCGTGGAATGTGAGGTCAACTGGGCCTTAGAAAGCATCACTATGAACAAAGCTAGTTGAGGTGATGGAATTCCAGCTGAGCTATTTCAAATCCTGAAAGATGATGCTGTGAAAGTGCTGCACTCAATATGCCAGCAAATTTGGAAAACTCAGCAGTGGCCACATGACTGGAAAAGGTGCATTTTCATTCCAATTCCAAAGAAAGGCAATGCCAAAGAATGCTCAAACTACCACATAATTGTACTCATCTCACACGCTAGTAAAGTAATGCTGAAAATTCTGCAAGCCAGGCTTCAACAATACGTGAACCATAAACTTCCTGATGTTCAAGCTGGTTTTAGAAAAGGCAGAGGAACCAGAGATCAAATTGCCAACATTTATTGGATCATCAAAAAA